>VXAK01003401.1:244-19855 GCA_013399435.1 Arenaria interpres | reverse complement strand
TGATGCAGTTATATATTATCTTTTTATAATTGATGTTTTTGAAATGTTGCTTTTTAACACAAAATGCGTGAAATGAGTGATTCCTGTATATTAAAAAATATTTAGTTATCAACTATGCTTTCCCTCAATTTCAAAGCACCAAATTTATGTCCCAGCTATTTTTAGTGATTTAAGGTGGAACGTTTTAAAATTTTTGCTTACTATAGTCTAACAAATTAATTTGTTTGTTTGCCTGACAGTGGCTACTGAGGGACTTTGCTATTTTTTTGTTGCACCTAGGTAATCATAGAATCGTAGAATATCTCAAGTTGGAAGAGACCCATAAGGATCCTGATCTTGCAGGACTACCTAAAGATAAATAATATGACTAAGACCACCATCCAGATGCTCCTTGAACTCTGACAAGCTTGGTGCCAATAAAAATTGTCTCCCTTTATACTTGTCCACATTGAATTGCATAAGCCAATTATTGGCTTTATACCATGTCTGTACTTGTGCTGACAGTTGTTTCCTTTCTTGCACTGCCTATCCCCTATTTTATAACAATTTAGAAATGCCACTCTTCTATATATTCTTTCTACAGAATATTGAATTCTATGACGAGTAAGCCAAGTTACACAAAGCTGTCAGTAGGGAATGTGGCACTGCAGTCTGTGCCTCAGTAAAAAGTCCATATACGAAACAGGCTGCTTGCTGAATTTTCTGTCTCTCAGACATACTTACGTTGTCCTAGGGTTGTAGTACACTAGCAAAACAGCTTAGAAAAAGCTTTGTTGCCCATTCCACAGAAAAACAGTTCAGTTGGCAAAAATGTCATTTTACACCCAGTATTTACCATTTAATGAAATTAATCTTCCTTTAAGGAAAAATCTTGTGGTGTTTGTTTGGTTGAAAAGTCTTTCTTTATCTTAACTAACATAACCACTTTTGGGAAAGAAAGTGATATACCTTAACTGCGAGCAAAACTCCCCAACTCTTTTATTTTTGCATAGGGATGAGTGGGACCAGAAAGGTGTTGAATTTCACATGTAGAGCTTTTTTCTTTTTTTCTTTTAAAGTCCTCTTTCTTAGGCATAAAGGCATTCCAAAAAGTATGAACTTCCAATTTTTTCACAAAGGCTGATTCTTCTGTGAAGCACAATAAACTCTTCTTTCATACTTTGTATTCTGTCAGTCTTCCTGGTAACATCTATGTAACAATTTGAGTCATGTATGAAACTCATAGGAAAGAGTTTATTCCAGCTTCTGAATACCTTGTGTAAAACTGCAAAGCAGAAGCTGCTGTCAGTCCTCCACCAAACACATGTAAACCACCATCTCCTCTTCATCTCTGTTCTCGTCTTCACCCAGCCTTTCAGCTTGTTTTATTCCTGCATCCATTTTTCTATTATCCATTCACTTAATCATTTCTAGACTCCTGTATGCCCAGAATATTATTGTTCATTTTCCTGCAAATTCAATTTCATTCTTAATGTAAACATAGATCTTGACTAATGTAATCCTCTAGGAAGTTCTTAGAATATCAGTCCTAAAATAAATTAAAAGAAGTTCCATAACTGAAGCCCTTGATGTTATGCAGAAAGTCCTTAGTATTTATAAAGTGCCTAACAAGTGATTAACAATGAATGTGTCTATTCACAGCTCTAGAGATAGCCTAGTTATAATACATAAACAAGAAGTAGTTGTCTATTCCCAGCATAGTTAGTTTTATCTTTTTTCATTTGTTGTTTTGGGTTTTTTGTTTGTTTTTTTTTTGTTGTTTTGTTTTTTTGTTTGTTTGGTTTTGTTTTTGTTTTTTTGTTTTTTGTTTTTTTTTTAAATGAGATTAAGTGTGTGCCTTCTATGCTTCAAGTGCTGTCCTTCATATTGGTCAATTATTCCAACTGTTGGAGAGACAACAAAGACTCAGGTCTCATGGGTTTTTGAAGTACTAAGAATTATATTACTAGTCATTGCAAAGGCTATATGAATCTTTGACATCACAGTGAACTTTCCTTTATGCAACAGTCTTGGTGATTCCACATCATTACTTGAATTTAATCTGAAAATGTATCTTTTGCCTTCCTTCCATTCTTGTTCTTGCTGCTCTTAATTATGTTCTTTAATGTTGGTTTAACTTATAATGATAAAGTATCCAAGATATACTTCCAAACTATAACATAAAACTGTCCTGTGTTATGTTTGACAGGATTAATTGCATTTGGGAGAAAAAATGAACATGAGTCCACAGTATACTTCTGAATTTCAGTAATAGATAAATGCATGGCTACTGAAACTTATTCCTTCCAGACAGAGATACAGTTGGAAATTATGTTGTCATATGCTTAATAATAAGTGTGGGGAGGAAACTTAAGAGGGAAGTACTCACGTTCACCATATTGTAGAAATAATTAATTCAACTGAGCATCATTATTACTAAATAGTCCCAACTGTCTTCAAATGATATGTCCCAATGCAGCATCTCTTTACACTTTTCAGCCTTTGTTCAATCTGAGTGGTTAACTTCCCAGGAATACTACTACTGATGTGCATACAAAATGAATAATCATTCTGAGAGTTGAAACATTACATAATTATTAAGTATCTCATCCAGCAACAGGACATCTGTGCTCAGTGATCTCTGCTGGGATCCAATGGCTGGGTCAATTAAATGGTTTGCAACTAAATTCTACTGTTTCTGAGTTGCTGTTATATTCAGTGGAGAGGCATATGTGTTTATTTAGGGTTGTTGTTTTTTTTTTTCCTTAGTTGTGAGAAAAGATTAACTGAGAGATTATCAAGATGTGAATTTCCAAGGTTGATTAGCATACTTGCACTGCTTCGGCTGCTCTTAGCTAACAACTTGTCTGGTAGAAGTTAATGTAGTCACACCAATTTCTGACTTCTATCCATATTCTTTTTAAATTTCTGCAAATTACACACAATTCAGTACTGGCAATGTGATGTGTAGAGGCCACCTGTGTGCTTGATATACCATATTGGCTGCAAGATCAAATGAACTAAAGCTATAAGCCTTTGTTGAGCTCAAACCGTAGAAATCAACTGTGTTACATATGCAACTTTTCAGCCCAAGCTAGCTACCTGTCTGTGCCCAGGATGGAGCTTTAACTCTAATACAATGCTCGGAGGCCAACCTGCTATCAGTCTTAATAATAGAAGCAGTTGGATTTAATTGTGGGAAATAGCTCAACTCAAACAGCTCCTGCAAAACAGGCTAAAAGAGTATAGGCTATTTTTATGTGTAAGTGCAATAAAATATGTATCACTCAGCTGGTTTGAGAATCAGCTCTCATCCTATATTTTGTGTCGCCCTTGCAGGATTAAGATCCTCCCTACTCAATTTGAGGAATAGCTCTGGAAACGTAAAACATTTAAAAACTTTAGCTGGTTTTTATGTCGATTGATCAGTACCTGATGCAATTGTTTTCTGTAATATCCATCCTTCACTGGAAATAGTTTCCCATCAAGAAATACACTAATATGTATTAGTGTCCAGTCATGAGTAAGCTGATAGTTCTGAATAATTCAATTAGTACTCACTGGACCAGGAACCATGTAGAGCTCTTCAATGGGCAGGGGAATCTTTGCATCAACAATTTTCACAATGAATCTAGTGAGATTTTTGAAGAGTCAAATGTTTTTCCAGTCATCTTTCAAAGTCTATTCTACTCTAATTTTATTGTATAGATCTAGGAAGCTATTGTGCGTCTGAGAGTTAATATCAAGACAATCTATGCATCAGTCCAAAAACCCAGAGAAACAAGGAGATGCCCTACATATGATTCTGTGTGGACATAGAGAAGATACTGCATGGAGACAAGTTCACCTTCTCCTTCATTCCATATTAAAACACATTTCTGTTTGTTTCTCTTATGTCTTCTCTGGATTTCCCTACCTTCTGCCCTTACTCTTCTAGCTTCTAGTTATTCTATTAATCCCCTGCTTTGGTTCACTTATCCTTTCTGCTCAGTTTACCACCCTGTGCTGTTTTTTTCCTGTAAGACACTCAGTTGAGAGAGCAAGAGATGATGACTATAATAGAGAGCTGTGTATCCAATGCACAGCAGCAACAGGAAGAGGTGAGAAGAGCCAGAATACAGAGGCTAGTGGAGTCTTGTGCCGTGGCAGTGAGGTGTGTGATGGCCAAAGGGCACCATGGTGGCATGCATGTTCTAGGCATGTAGAAACATTCTAATGTGGAAAGTTGTCAGAGGCATTGGGTAGGATTGGCTGCTAGAGATGAAGGAGCATGACATCTGTTAGTGTGGGCTGACATATGGCCAGCCAAAGCTACTAGAAAGTAATAATAGCTACCTACTAGAAAGAAGAAAAATCCTCCATGTTCAAGTTGAGCAGGTGGAGAGATTAAGACTGTGCAATACCACTCTAAATAATATTATTTTATTTTATAGAACACTTTATTAACATTCAATATTAGGTCAATATTATGCCAAAGGGAAAAAGTGCACTCCTGGTAATTACTGTCCTATAAACCTAAATGCTAAAGTTAATGGGGAAGTGTTTAACAAGAAATCGGTAAGAGTCTAAGGCAATTTTAATTGCTTTTTCTTAAGTAAACTAATACTGGAAACTCAGAATGCCAAAAATCACTGAATTTGCACACTTCAGGTGTATTGTTTGTCCCATTACACAAAGGAGCAGAAGTCAGCATGCTTTTGGACAAATACATTTAACAATAATGACTAAGAGAGAAATCTCAAACAGCACTCAATTTATAGCCCTGTGCATAATCCATTGCTTCCTATGAGTGATCATTCATTAATAATCAACAAGGAAAACAAATTAATCAGTATAGTAATATAATTACATAAAGCAGGGTGTGCATATGTTGTTTTAATTTACATGAGATTAATGCATCTTTTGAGATGTTTTAATATGAAGAAATATTGCTGTTAAGGGATTATTTAATTTAACTACTTCATGAGTACTTTATTAAAAACATTATGTTTTATTTCAGAATACTTTAATATTTATTCTCGATGAGCAAATTCTACATGCTATACAAAATTAAAACACTGAGGATGTTATATTTGTACGTTAAATATTTTCAGTGTGTAACATAACTGTTACATTAAGAAGCTTATTCCTCACTACTTCACTTCTTATTCTTGTATTAATTTTCCCTTTTTTTAATAACAGATTCACAGGCTGGTTTTCAACTGAAAATTCCTTTTTATACAGCTTTTGTTGATCTATTGGGTGTAGATATCTTCTATCTGAGGGTAATTTCTACTTCATTTTTAGAAAAGCTATGCTGGAGTAACACGGTTTCCAGTCAAACTGCAACACCCTTGAAAACGTGTTGCAAGCAAAGTTTTACTCTTTATGTTTTTAGTGTAATTGTATTGGTTTTTGAGAGAAACAGCTCCAGTCATGTGTTGTAGCTGATCATCGGTAAATTTGAGATATTGGGATATAGGACAATGTACTTTGTAAATTAAACTTTATTTTGTGAGATCATTAAGAAAGAAAACAAACACAACATCCAAGGGCTCAATTCCCTTTGTACACAGTAGGGGAATAAGTGCATTCATGAATTCATTCCTTAATTCATGAAGTTTCTAATACACAAATTCTCTAACCTGTAACTTGCAACTCATGCACCTATAAGCAAAATAGTTACCTAGCTGATGGTGAGAATGCTCATCCTCCCCCATCATGGTGCAGGTGTCCCCTCTATCACACTGGGAAGCACAAATGCCTTGATATTCCAGCAGCTGTTGAATTTGCTTCAAAAACTTTGGGTAACCTGATATATTTATACCTTCCAGCTTGGAAGTTTGGTCTGTACCATTTTCATGAGTTAGCTTATTCTGAAGAAACTGCCAAACAATCAATATGCAAGGATTATAGGTGATATTGGCTGCATAATGACATTTAGCCCTTTCTGGCCACCATGTCCTGCCTAAGTGTTGACCTTGCTTTCACCTAATGGCACTGCTCCCAGCAGGCATCAGCCCTTAGCATGAGCTGTCTGATTGACAAAATCTGGGCAGGAGTTGAGTAAATAGTCATGTTCCTATCATATTTTTTCTAAATTCTTGTTTATGTAACAAATCCGACCAATAGGAGATGCAGCTGTTTTCACAATATGTTCTTTATGGTCTTCTGGGCCCAAGAGCTTGCATACATTTGTCTTGGCTTCTTTTTCAAAGCACACATCACAACATCACAATTCTTTTTTGTTCAGATCACTTTTTTTTTTTCAATCTGATAAAAAATCAGATATTTTAAATAGAATAATTAATTTTTTATAAGCTGGTTTCCCAGAGTATTTCATAATCTTTGTATAATATAAACCTAATAGAATAAAGCTGCCCATGGAATTAAATTGTTATTAAACTCCAGATTAAAAGATCTGCTCATGAATGCAATTGACAGAGAAGTTTAAAAGGCTGCTAGGAAGTCTTAGCTCTCAAAATTTTAAAGAAGTCCCATACTGCCACCAGAAAATTTAAAATCATTTGTCATAATCACAAAAAGTGTAAGCAGTCATAAAGTAAAATACTTTTAGGCATTGATTAAGACAGATAACATCTTCATTCACTCTGTAGGCCATAGTAAAGAAATGGGAGCTTCTGCTCTCTTTCAAGTTGTGCTTAGCCTAACTTTTACTTTGGGGAACCAAGAAGATTGTATCAACTTTTCCTTCAGTTGAATGAGCAAATGAAAATTAATTGAAGCCATGGATCTGACTATTTTCCTCCACATATACCTTTATTGCAGATGCCAACCCATCCATTATCCCATATGTTCTATGTCAGTTTAATACACAATTTTGTCAAAATGCCATAAACTCTCTTCTCAGGGAATGGATTGAGATCAGCCCTGAGGTGAAGGACTTGGGGATGCTGGTTGATGAGAAGCTCAGCATAAGCCGGCAATGTATGCTTGCAATCCAGAAAGCCAACTGCATCCTGGGCTGTATCAAAAGAAGCATAGCCAGCAGGTTGTGGGATTCTCCTTCTCTACTCCACACTCTTGAGACCCCACCTGGAGTACTGCATCCAGCTCTGAGACTCCCAACACAAGAAGGACATGGACCTGTTGGAGTAAGTGCAGAGGAGAACCACAAAGACAATCAGAGGGCTGGGGTACTTCTCCTATGAGGACAGGCTGAAAGAGTTGGGGCTGTTCATCCTGGAGAAAAGAAGGCTCAGGGAAGACCTTCTCACTGCCTTCCAGTACTTAAAGTGGGCCTACAGAAAAGGTGAAGAGGGACTTTTTACAGGGTCACATAGTGATAGGATGAGTGATAACGGTTTTAAAATGAATGAGGATAGATTTTTATTAGATATTAGGAAGAAATTCTTTACCCTTAGGATGGTGAGTCACTGGAAGAGGTTGCCCAGAGAAGCTGAGCTGCCCCATCCCTGGAAGTGTTCAAGGCCAGGTTGGATGGGACTTTTAGCAACTTGGTCTAGTAGGAGCTATTCCTGCCCATGGCAGGGAGGTTGGAACAAGACGATCTTTAAGGTCCCTTGCAATCCAAAACTATTCTATGATGTTATGGAACAACTGAGGCATAAGCAACACGCAGAAATAATCCCAGAGAAGACATCAGATTTGTTTTTTAATTATGAAATTTGTGGGTTGGTTTTGGTGATGTGGGTGGTTTGGTATTTTTTGTGAAGTCATTCTCTGCTTGATGCAAAACCATACAGATGGAAGTATTTGAATAAGATGGTTGTGCAGGTAGGAGCTAGAAGTAAGGTATTGTGTGTCCAGCAGGAAGGTAAAATCTGATTCTCTCTCTAAGGTAAATACACAGCTCATACTACTCTGGCAGTGAAAGTCATTTCAATGTTATGTCTACATTACCACCCTGAGGAAGGAAACATGGTGGAAAAGACATAAATGTACTGAGTTTGCCAAGATTTACACATTAAATTTATGCTAGAGAAGGGAAGCGACCACAGATTTCCTTGAGTTTCAGATACTGCTCTAGCCCTGATAAATCTTTCCTACAGGCCTCAGTTTCCTCTGTCTTTCTACAGTAAAAAGAATTACTTAAGCTTTCTTATGTTTTCAGTAGGAATTTTGAGGGTGCACAACTCGAGATTAAAATTGTGCATTCTGAAAAGCGAAATGAGGAGATCAGAGTTTTTTGCAACTACAAAGAGAGTATGTGAGGGGGCAAAAAAAGCTTCCAAAATACTCTTCAATATATGTTACTATGATGTTTCACTACTTTTCATATATAAATGTTAGTCATATGGGATTACTCAGTGATATTTAATAAGGGAATTCCACCTCAATTTAATTTAAACTGCTTCATTTCATTTTCAAAACTTTAAAATGCAAACTTTCCATTGTAGTGTTTCACGGACTTGTATGCTTCCTTATCAAATTTAAACATAACCATAGTGTTTATGAATAGCTTCAACTGCTGCCAGATTTTCTTCTCACTTTATAGTCAATATTAGTAGTAGATTTACATTTCATTTTCTACTACAGTGATCTACACCTATCCTTTTGTACTTGATCTTCTATTCATTTGGAAGAGAGTGTCCTTCAAAAGCAGCTTCAAAGTCTACAAAATGCCACTGGCACGGGGACAAGTTTTAACAGGCTGTATCTTTGAGCATGGAATTCAAATGGACTGAAAATTTCACCTTTTTGAATGCATAAAGAAAAAGTGCAAGGGAAAACCAGCTATATGCCTTATAAAATTTAATCATTCATTCAGAACAGACATTTCATCAAAATGTCTGTGTTGCCTTCTCTAAATTTGGAAAGACGATAAAGGCGTATGTTTATAAAAAATACTCTTTGGGACTTTTTTTTAAGCTTAAAAGTAAAACATAGAGGTATAACCCAAAGAAAACTGTATTAAAAGAAAAGTATTAAAATTGCCGAATCAGGCACTCAAAAGTGCCAAGAAAACTTGCCTGTGGCAAAAGTTCCTGTGTGATGCTTCAAATACAGATTGTTGTATAATATGTATAAGCAGTGTAAAACTGAATTAAGTTTCCTTGGGTAAGCATAAGTGTATCCTAAGCTTTAAGTATTTGACTTCTCAGTTTCAGTATTCATCCACTTATTTAGCTATATGCATTCCAAGGATGTATTGCCTTTCTATGACATTAACTATAATTTTTCCAGTTGCTTAAAGCCTTTACACCTGTTATATAGATTTCTGCTAATGTTTTATACTGATAACGAGAAGATTGTCATCCAGTCGATGGGCTCTAGGTAGAACAGGGTACATAAATGATTACATAAATATATATATAATTATGTATCTAGTTCTTTGGTCAAAACATAAGCTTTAAGACTCACCTCAACTTGCATTTGGCCTGCTACTGTCCCAGAATTGGGTCTTGGCTGTCCTGATCACGATGGTCAAAACTTGCTGTCCCCTTGATTTCTACCGTTTTAACACTGAGGGTAGTCTTGTCCTCAGCTGTTTATTCGGTCACACTGGCCTAGCCTGACTAATTTATTTCATGTAGTTTCATTCTTTAATTGTTACAGGTTGCTTTTGTTGGGAACTTTCTTGGGTTTTTTTCTACTTCCCATCTTTCCCAATTTAATTCTGGAGAGCAAAGAACTTTCTGTCATGGTAGCACTTATCAGCCATTTCAAAAGTTATTGAAGGACCTCTTGAGTACCAAAAAACCCAGAGTCTGTAGAGTTTTAGATCCAGCAGGCAAAAATCAAGAAAAAGGGCATGCCTGTTGTCTCTGCTGGCACACAACATTTATTCTGTAGCAGTATGCTGAAGGTGTTTGTCAGTTGCCTGTAATCAATTAGTAACACTTTCAATTTGTTTGTTTTACAGAGGGATTTTAAAGGTTGCTTTCTATAATTGAAATATAAAATCTATAATTCTGAATGCAATTATTTTGTCATCCATTGTAGTGGGTCAGAGACTTAATGCCTGAGCAGGATCACAGAGGAAGGGATAACATACTTCTCCAATAGATTTCACAGATATTTGATGACTGCAGGAGTATGCTAAGGTTGCAAGTGTTGAGTTTCTGGACTCAACATCTGGATGAGCGTATGCTCTATTGTGGGCAAAACTTCTGCCCATTACCCTTTGACTTTTTGTCTCCCCACTGTTCATTTTTTCCTTACTCCTGACTCCTTTCTCATACATAGAAGTTCCCGCTCACCAGTATTTTTTAATGTTTTTCTTTAGCAGTCTCGGTCTTAACCATCTTATTTGTGCTGCCTATTTCAGTTCTTGGTTATGGGCCTGGGTTGAAAGCATTTGAAATAGCTTTTCCGAGTAAATTCTGCCTGGAATTTCAAAGTTATCACACAGTGCTGAAGAAAGAACTCTCATTTTTATCTCTGGGGATGCAGCTTTGTACCCTGTACAGTAAGAGATGGGAGCTGCAAAGGGACAAAGAATGACCTGTGCAGATGACACCTTCTGAGAACTTTAGAGCTTAGAACTTAATGGTGCTGTTTGAATAAGTCCAAAGTTATGAATTTGTGCTTTGTTATTACAAATTCTATGCAGAGCCAGATACAAACTTTGCCTTTAGTGATCAAGTTTCTGATTTATTGAGAATGTTTCTAAGTTTATTAAATACCTGAAGAAGCATTAGCTGCAGCAAAAAAATCCAAGCGTTAGCAAACAATCATTTTATAATGATTGTCTGATAAGACCTCTGCACTGCAGAACTATCTCGGTTTCATTCATTCAATTCTGTAAGCTTTTTTTAATATCAGAAAATATTTTTATGAGTAATAACAAAGTTTATAAATATATCTGTTGCTGTCCTGGTAACTTTTTGTTTCTGAGATGATGCACAATAATTTGAAAAATCAAAGTAATCTGTTGAAATAACAGGAATAATTAAGAAGATTGTTACTTTGCAGTGTAAGGGGTGGGGAGAACAACATTAGCAACATTAAACTAGCTTATTTCTATCCTCTCTGCTATCTGACTACCACTTCAGAAATGCAGGTACAGGGACTTCTAACTGTTCAAAATTGATAATCAGCATATGTGAATGTCTTTTGTAAATAGCAAGGAGAATTACATTTACAGTGAGGATCTAATTAGATTTTGAACTGATTCTCATTTACAGCTGCTTCTAAATATTTTGCATTTTCCTCTGAGTAAAGACTGTACTTTGTAATTCTTCATTTCGTTTCACACAATTCAATCCTCTTCAATCCACAAAAGTGATGTCATAAAGACCAAAGGGAGCAGCAGAAGCATAAGAAGAAAACACTGTTGTATGTGACACAGTTCTGTGAGTTTGTCTCTGTATTTTTCTCCTCATAAACTATTGCAATTAAAAGATCAAAAGATAACATATCAGATTTGTATCCACAGACAGGCTACAGAAAAATACTCTGCTGTCTGCAGGTGTATTTCGCTCCTGAGATGCCTTAAGAACTGCAAAAAGGCAGACTGGAATCTGAACCCTGTGTGAGCTGACTCCATTTTATTATCAATATGCTTTTGACAGATTTTTTCCATGACCTTTGTATCAGTTAGAGGAATATTAAATTGATGTTTTAGATTTTGAAGTGAAATTGACCAGACAGAATTTGGAATTTGGATTTTTAAGATGACAGAAGACAACCATGGATGTTAATATTTTGATACAACTGATGCATATTCTTTAACACATAAATTATCTCAGAAATACTAGAAAGCTCAATTATAGAGTTTGCTGCACACCTGATTTTAAACAAGCTAATTTCAGTGGTTGGAAACTCTTGGGAGCATCCTTAAATTGGCTTTAAAAATTACTGTTTTGGTTCATTATTAACTAATCATGATCCTCGTGGATAAAAATTCCTGAAAACCTTACCTTCCATTCAGTTTTGTCAAAGTCATTAAGAAATCATCTTGATGTGGTATCCAATATAGAGCAGATATCTGTAATCCAGACCAAGTTGGAGCAATATCCCACTTGCCCAGTTTGGGAATATTTGGTAACTCTGCAATACATGTAACCCGTATCAAAGGTTGAACATAACTAGAACAGAGTATTCAAACTGAGACTATCTTCAATCCGTCTTTCTTTCTCGCCTTCTTCTCGCCTTCTTCTCACCTGACTTGAAAATAATTAAAGAATTGTGGTTTTTATTTACTTTCTTGAATGTTTAAGAAACAACAACCTTTTATCTCTGTATCACTTTGAAAGGTATTTTGTTAGGGTCCTTATGCTGCTTTGTTTCATGGAGTTTAGTAACTGCTGAAAACTCGAGAGTGGACATTAGCTAGTATGTCAGGTGCTGAATGCTTTAGTGTAGCTGTCTACCTTTTGCATGATACTATTGTTTCAGTTAAATGTCATGTAGACCTTTTTATTAGCTACTTCTGTATTCAAGTGCATTGGAAAAGCATGGACAACAGGAAGACCAGGAGTTCTTTCAAAGAGAATATGATGAACACTGTTCTCCTGGTTTCAGCTGGGAAAGAGTTAATTTTCTTTCTGTTGGCTGCTGTGTTTCAGATTTAGTATGAAAGGAATTTCGATAATGCATTTTAGTTGTTGCCAGGTGATTTTTATATTAGTCAAGGACTTTTTTCAGCTTCCCATAGAAGCTGAGAGGGAGCATAAACAGAACAAGCTGGCCAAAGGGGCATTCCATACCATACACACCATGCTCAGTACAGAAATGGGGGTTGTCTGGGGGGCAAGAATCTGCAATCACTGCTTGGGACGAGCTGGCCAACCAGTCACTGGGTGATGAGAGCAACTTGTGATGCATTACTTTATTTTGTATATTTTTTTATTATTATCATTTTATTTTCCTGCTACCGTTTTATTAAACTGTCTTCATCTCAATCCACCAAGTTTTTTTTTTAACTTTTCCCTCCTTTCCTCCTCTTTTCCCTCCCTTGTTTGAAGGAGGGGGAGAAGTGAGAGAGCAGTTGAGTGGTCCTAGATTCGGGCTGGGGTTAAACCACAACTGTTTAAGTCTAAATGAGGATTCCGCTAAATTCTGTTACAATAGTCAACAAACTGTCACATAAAGTATCAATAAACCCTAAGAAGTCCTGGAAAACTTAGAGAACTCTAAGAAAAGAAGGGTTCAAACGTAACACCTGCCAGCAGAAGAACAAGGAGGAGGACCCAGGAGAGCAGTAGGCTTAGAGTTTCATATTTAGCTCACATCCCTAAAATTGGAGTGTGTACATATAAATAGTAATATTATTACTCAATGAACAATTGTTTGTAGTCTGCATATTTACATAATACGACAGGACTAAATTAAATTCTCCTCTGTATGTGTGTATTGCCTAAACTAGGAAGGTCTGACTCAACCTAGACAAGCATTTCTAAGATTTAGAAAATGATTGATTAAGAGCAAAATATAAGGCGGTGGAATTAAATTCTCAGTTGCCTCCAACATCCATTGTATACTAAGTGCAAATGAATGATGGTGTTTACAATGTCTTTATGAGGCAATTTCTGTTTGTGTACAGGGTCTTCTTGAAATGGATGTGGGATAAAATGAGCTGCTTATACCCTATGTGGGGGATTCTGCTGCGTTAAAGAACCAATGGGGTGATGATATATTTAGAAAACACTCATGCTGGTTATGGTCCCATGCTTCAAAATCTACAATAATTTTTTTTTGTCTCTTAATCTGCAGGGTTTTTTTGTTAGTAGGTCAGGAGAGATTTCAAGATCACATTTCCCTCCCCTTAGATAGCCAGAGATGGTTGCAAAGTGGTCATGGTACTTCCATCCTGCATTTCATGCTGATGCACAAGAGTCATAACAGTTCAGAAGGAAATGTGGAGTAAAGCCAGAAGTTTTGTATGAATGTTGTAGGGAAAAAGGTTGTGCCACAGCTGTGAGTGGGGAGGAAAGAAAAGAAAAAAATCTTCAGCTATCATTGAGGGTAAAGGTATTAAAATAAGTCTGCAGAATGAATTTTTTTTTTTTAAATTACAAAATTGGGAACATTAGGGGAACAGCTTAGTGGTGTATGAGTTTAAAAATCCTGAGGCTTGCAAAGCTAAATAAAAGCTAAATTCAGAAAGGAGGTTTCAGTAGGATTTTTCTGAGCTTCAGTACTGTGCTATTTTTGGAAGAAAATATGTAAGAGGTGGTTATGTTGGCATATGAAATGTTACTCCTTTGGGAAGAAACGACTTGAACTAATTGCTTATGCCCTCCCCTTGTCCCATTCTATGTACAGTAGGATTGCAGAGAGAATTGATCTTAAAAGACCTGGGTAAAACATGAACACATAGTGGTCCTGTGCAAGTACATAGTGTAGTTTCTGTACCTGGCTGTCATATATAATAGTTTTAAGTTGTAAATATGCTAAAATCATACAGTGTTAGAAGAAGAGCTGTGAAGATTATAGAAGTTTTATTTCTCAAGAAGTATTCTCAAAAAAAAATTATCTCAAAGCAAAAAAAAAAACTTGAATATTTTTATATGGCAAAATGTAAGACTAAAAAAAATAGCTCTATTAGAGTTGACTGAATATTTTGTATTTATTTCCTTTTTATGGCAAATTCATCTTGTTTGGTGTTTTGTTGGTTTTTTTTCTGGTTTCTCGTCAATTTCTGTATCATGTAGGAAGAAGCTTTTAAAGAGCACAAAGTGCGTTCTGAGCAAACTGTTAAATCCTTCACATTATATCATGATTACTCTACAAATACAGTTAAAGGGTCAAGAGGAAATTTCCAGCTTTGCATAGCTGTCATTAGAATTTTTCATTTTTTGTGAACTGGCCTGAACTGTGGGCCTAATGGAATTATTGGGTTTGGAAAGAGGTGTCTGTTGGTTTCAAGATATCACAGAAAGAAACAATAGTTATCAAAGTAAATGTCAAGAGATGTCTTTCTCTTTAAAAATTTGAAACTAGAATATGTTTCATGCTTTGTATTTTTCTGTAGTATTAAACATGGAAACCTTCAACCTCAAAATGAGGTTTTGGTATTCCCTTCCATACTGCTACAGACTGTTTTGCCCCTCTTTTTTCTTATGGTTGGCTGGCAGAATTTCTGTGTGCTGCTGAGGGTACTGTGCACCATGTGGACCCAGCTGATTGCTCCTTCTAAAGTCTGCTGTAGACTAATCATGGCTTTGAGAATTGTTTGTTATCTTTGCTGTTTTCATATATAAAACTGAGATGTCAGGAGTCCATAAAGTCATTTCACTTCAGTGTATTTCAAACACCTGTGCCAATCCTGGCAGAAGAAGGAGATCTTGTGTCCAGGAAATTAACATTACTAGTGGCAGGTTTATGTAGTGAGTGTAAAGCCAGTGCAGTAACAAGCTTCTAAAAAAATGCGTGCAGGTGTTTACCACGTTTGTATACAAGAGAGTAAATACTGATTATATAGCTTGAAAACTCTTGTATTTGCAAATCAGCAACCAATATACTTGGCAATCTTCAATCAATGTACTTCCAAAAATCCCTGAACTGACTTGAGTAGTTATCCTATCATGCTAATGGTCCATCATGGAAATATTTAAAATAAAAACTTCTTTTCCCCTTTTTTTGCAGTCCATTATGAGGAAATGAACCTGACTGACAAAGGGGAAACATAACCTCAATTTTTAAAAAGGGGAAAAAGGAAGACCTGGGGGACTACAATCCTGTCAGTCTCACCTCTGTGCCTGGCAAGATGATTGAGCAGATCCTCCTGGAAATTATGCTAAGGCACATGGAAAGGAGGTGGTGATTGGTGACAGTCAACATGGCTTCAGTAAAGGTAAATTGTGTCTGACAAATTTGGTGGCCTTCTATATTGGAGTTACAGCATCGGTGGATAAGGGGAGAGCAACTGACATCCTATGACGACAGGCTGAGAGAACTGGGGTTGTTCAGCCTGGAGAAAGGAGAGCTCCAGTAAGACCTTTTAGGAGCCTTCCAGTACCTAAAGGAGGCCTACAGGCAAGATGGGGAGGGACTCTTTATCAGTGAATGTAGTTATAGGACGAGGGTTGGCTGTTTTAAACTGATAGAGGGCGGATTTAGTTTAGATATCAGTAAGAAATTCTTTACCCTGAGAATGCTGAGACCCTGGAATAGCTTGCCCGGAGAAGCTGTGGATTCCCCATTCTTAGAGGTGTTCAAAGTCAGTTTAGATGGGGCTTTGAGCAACCTAGTCTAGTGGAAGATGTCCTTGCCCATGGCAGGGGGCTTGACCCTAGATGATGTTTATGGTCCCTTTTAACTCTAACCATTCTATGGTTTTATGACCCTTCAGAGTTCATTACTTCTCAAAATACTTTTGAAATTGCTTCTAACTTTTTTGGTTTTATCTCATCTCCACTTATATTTATTTAATTTATTTATATCTCCACTCATATTTATTTAATGCTCTTTCTTAACCACTTCTAAGAAATTAGAATGTTCTATTTCTACACAGAGTCAATTTGGTGTCACTTCAGTATCTCATATTTGAATTTGGAGACTGAATGTTCTATGAAGTTGTCTGCTGATTTCCTATGAGTATTGTTTTGCCTTCAGAAAATTCCTGGCTTTCTAGGAACTGTCTCTGCCAATTTTCAGTTTCGACACCTCTACTCTCATGTACAACTAGACTTAAACTTTTGAGAGACTTCTATATAAATGTTCAGACCTGTGCGATAGGTATCTTAGTTTCCTCCTCCAAAGCTGTAAGTTCTTAATGTTGGCTCTGCTTTTATTAGAAATAGTGTAATTTTTTTTTTTTCTTCTTTTTCTTCTCAGGTTTCTACTTTTAGGTCCTGAAAACCTTCTCTACACAGAACTTGCAAAACGGCTCTGCTTTCCAGCAATACTGTGACATGCAACATGCCGATTCCCATTTATGGCTCAACTTGTGGGAGCATGCAGCAGCTCTGGTGCTTTCATCAACATTTGCCATAAATTTGGAAATCCCAGACATAAGCACCATCTATCCGTGCAAGGTATTCTTGTAAGCTGGAAAGTTCCTAAGTATCTAAGTCACTGTGGATACGTACAAAAAGATCTATGCTTTGGAAAGCACTGGTTACTGAAGAAGAGCTAAATAGCTTATATCTAAGGCAGTCTTCTGTGATACTAAATATATGTTTAATTTTAAACATGAGTGCTCTGGTTATCTTTTTAAATGATGCATTAATACTTTGCTAAAGTCGGAAAACCAAAAGAAAAGTTTAGCCTGAATGTAGTTCTGTGCTGAAAAGCCCTTGTCAAAAAAGCTAACTTGCATTCAGTCAGTTAATTATCTCATAGATGTTCATAATAATAATAATAAGCTTGAAAGGATATCCTGTGGTCAGGCTGAAGGTTTTTCTGCTTCTGACATCATCATAGTGTACTACAGGGGAGTAGCAGATGTTGTGCAGCAAATCCTTACTGTGCTCTGTCTGCTGTTTAAACATATTTATCAATAACTCACTGCATGGGTAACTGAAATGTTTCTAATGTAGATCAGTTGATAGATGTTCTCATTAACAAAAAGCTGCAGGCCATGTCATTATCATTGTCTTCTTTCCAGCTTTACTAAATGCCGAAGTTTGCTATGCATATGTATATGTTTGGAAGAGAGGATGGTGCTACTCAGCAATCACTTCTATCAGTTCATGTTCCTGATGATTTGCCCCTCCTTTCTTTTCCTTTTCCTCTTTTAGATTGTGATAGTGTAGCAGAATTCTAATTAAATAACATTTAGAACAGTAGATCTAGACAGAGATTGTCTGATAGAGAACTGTGTTAGAAGACTATGTCCTTGAGTACAATGATGATAGATTTGTTTTGTCTCCTGGTGTTATTCAAATTGGAATACAAAGCTATAAGGCTAAATCTAGTAAATCTAGTTTCTTAAACGTGTTGAAGATAGCTAGATGAATGCTGATGTAAAAATTCTTCATGAATGTTTGCTCAAATTTCAAATGGCTGGTTTTGTTGCTGGGGGGTTTGGCTTTTTTTTTTTTTTTTTTTTTTTAAATAAAGAGGCTTTTGCCTTACTTACACTTTGTGTCTGCTGTTTATGAGCATTTGTAAGAATGGCTGCACTTTTTAAGAATGCATATACCCCTGTGCACACAAAAAAGGTTTATTTTTTATTGTTGACTATTCTTCTAATAACGTTTAGGATGACCAGGCCAGAAAAGAAAACAGTATCACTTTGCCCATAATACCCGTCCAGTAATGAGTATTGCATGCTCTTAACTTGTTAAGACCTACTCACCCATATATTCTTCTACAATCGATACAGGCCCAATTGTATTGTTCTGTGTTGAATACACAGAAAGTCTGCAGAGAAATTAATCTGAAATTACCAGTTTTCAAGGAATTAATAAGATCAGAGTTGTCTGGATTATTTCTTGGAGAGGTTTTTGTAGCTCAGTAGAACAATACACAGAGATATTACACATCTCAGTATTAAAGCGATATTGCCATTTTGGGAGAGAGGTATTTTGACAGAATGAGAAGTCAACAATTGCAGAGGAAGAAAGAGTGGAACAACACCTTCTGCAATAATCTTTTAAAATCTACCAAGATTGGTAAGGACTGTATTCTTTCAGAGGACTTGAAAAACCTGGCCTTCAGTTAAATTCCATCTCCTTTTTTAATGAATTTGAGCCCTTAATTACTTCTTTGACTTGAAGGGAATTTTAGATAAAACATAAGTGGTTTAGGATATTTTTTTCCTTTTTCTGGGTGCATTTTTGAAACACCAAACCTGCTGGAGCTTGTTAAATAATTTTTATATTTGTAAGATCATCGGTAGTAATGAATTTTCCTCCAAACTCATTAATTCCCTATAGATTAATATAAGCTATTTGAAAATATCTATTTGAAACTTGCTAACCAAAAAGAAATGTGTTTAAAATTTTCCTGAACTGATGTCTTTTCTAAATAGTTTAAATCTGTAGTCACAAAACCCAATGGCTTCTCCTAGCTCTTCTCCTTTAGCTTTTCTTTGATTCTTGTCAAGTCTTATTAAACTATTTCAGTTACTCAATCAAAGTTTTATACTTAAGCTTAGCAGTAAGACCTAAATCTGTGGTTTGGAAAAGTTCCAGTTTCATATTCTTGAGGCAAACAAGCAATGCTTATACTAAGGTTCTGTGGCACTGATTTAAATTGTTCTGTCTTCGACAGGTCAATATCCTTTACACATATAATTTCCTCTCAAGTAGCGATATAAAAAATGATGGCAAAAAGTAATTTCTTTCTTTTTAAATACAAAGCTTTAATTAAATTCAGGGTGGAAAAAAAAACAGCTTTGGCATCTCTTGTCATAAATTGAGTCAAGGTTCCTAAACCAGTAAATTCTGATTTTTCTTAAATCAGAGTAAATGTGCAGAAGGTATGATACACGTATAATTACTCAAAGCTGTATATTGAAAGCAGTAACATTAAGAATTCACCTTTTATTGCTTTGCTGTACTTCTTACCATGAGATACATCAATCAGCCTGTAAAAAGCACTGGTAACTCTGGTAAATATCTCCAAAGCTTCTGAGGTAAGCATTTTGCTGCTGTTTACATTTTCAAAATTGCCAATAATGCTATAGCAGAAAGAGAACAAGCCTTGGATAAAGGGGCAGAATTTTTTTCTACAGAATTCTTGTTTTATTTTGCATTGAAAGCCTCAGTTCTGGGAATCATGTGAATCCCTGCACATATTTAAAAACCTAAAGGTGACTTTGGATGATTTGTGGGA
>VXAK01003400.1:0-33297 GCA_013399435.1 Arenaria interpres | reverse complement strand
TTTTCCTAATATTTCCTAATTCAGCATTACGAACTATTTAATGTTTTATTCCTTGATAGAGTCTATTTTCATATATATCTTTTCTTCAGTTTAAATGTATTTTCGACATGCTTAACAGATTAGGGCCTGCATCACACAAAGCTAAACCAGGACTTTAGAGGAAAGAGATGCTTGAGGTGAGTGTAACAAACTTTCCTCCCATCCCCCTAAAAATGCACCCAGGTGCCATGTCTGTAATTTTTTTATTAAGACATTGGAACCTTTGCTGGCATAGATGGAGTTTCTATTGTAGGTCCATATGATTATTTAAAACTCCTTGTCTTGATATGTACTGAATTTTTATAGAAAAGAACATTCCGACTTTGGAATCATTAATAGTTGTAAAAGTACATAAAATGAGTGCTTTGATCTGTCTATTAAATACAGCATTTTGTTTATGAAGGAAAATGTAACACATAAGATGACCAAAAACTCTGCAAAGGGGTTTTGATAGACTAAAATCATAGTGAATTGTTCAATTATCCTGAGAAAGATGCCTGCTCTGTTTCCTCTATTGGAAGCTGCTTTTTCTTCTTCTTGAGCTGTAAGTCAGTGTCACTCTCTTTCTGTCGTTGATGAACTCTCACCATGGTTACTTGGAGCCTTCCTCAGAAGGAATTAAGACTTCCATCTTACACTGCCCTTTTTGTAATGGGTGCACTCTGAGATTAAAAATGGGAAGATATTTTTTTCAGACACTTGGGAAAAAAACCAACAAAACTTCTTTTCCTTTTTGAAGAAAAAAAGCTAATCTGAATGAATGCGTCAAATATATGAATCAACAGTAAATAAGCACTTATGAAGTAAAGAAAAAGGGGAAGAAAAATGGAAAAATAAATCTTGAAAATATGTCAGCATGTCATGACCCTACTGTAAGCCTATAAAATGAAATGTACATTCTTTACTGATATATATTTCTCGTTATATTGAAAACATCCTGAAATTCACAGCTGGATGTGGTGTGACTCAGAGTGGTAAAGAATCAACTGCTTCCTGGGAATCTATTGAATGCATCGTCCCCCAAATGATAAAAGCACCAACTGAAATTCTACAGAAAACCTCCTGTTTCATTTCTTGATTATCTTTTTTTTAGTGTTCCCAAATCCTGTATAGTGCTCGCAGTGACCATCACAAATATAAAACAACAAAATACAAATAATAAATTACATACTATAGAAATCTTGGAAGTGTGCATATCTAAAATTTATTTCCAATTATTCCTACTAAATATCAAGCCATGAAAAAGTGTGAATGTGATACAATAGAACTGATTTTGATACTTGAAATAACACATATTCAAAATTTGTCCCTCTCTGTATGGTGGCTTATTTTCCAGAACCTAAGCATCTGTTCCAATTTAGCTTCTAAGATTAGAAAAATGAAACAAAACACACTTTTACAGTAACTGGGCAGATTAGAGAGAAGAGAATTTGAAATCACAATACAGTAATTGATTAGGATTGTAATGATGTTAATTCCAATTAAAAGAACACTGACAAGGGAAACGCTCATTTGAAATCAATATGATGGTAATGAGGTGTCTATATCTTGCTGTCATTCCTGATTTATTTCCACAAGCAGTGATTTTTCAGACTGAGCTTACCTGCCAAGAGAGCTGCGCAAAATAAATTATGATGCAGATAGATAGATAATTAAAAGAATTTTGAAGGAGAATTATAGTCAATCATAGGGATGGCACCACTGAAGAGAACAAAATAGTTGGGTTTGGTTTATATCTTATCTTCTCCCCCTGTCCTGTTGAAAAGGGAGAGTGGGAGAGCAGTTTAGTGGACATCTGGACTCTAGCCAAGGTCAACCTACCACACACCTATGGCTAACATATTTATTTTATTATTTTCACACGTCCTCAATCCTGTGCTCATCAACTGTTGACAGAATAATAGAAGAAAGTAATAGAAGAACCCAACGATGTGGTAACATTTTATCTTGCAATAATGTGTTTATGGGTCCAAGTCCTGATTTTACACTTATTGTAAGGTATATCATTAACATGCATGCATGTATCAACAACCGGATGAATCTGCATCTGTATTTTGTCTTCTCAGTGTATTATTGCCCTAAACCTTTTTGTCATCTTTGTATCTTATTAGTATTGATATTTATTGATTACATATAATCAGTAAAAGATGTTCAATTCTTCAGACTGAAGCAATTTCTAGGAAACACCACTATTAGTAGTGCACACCTATTCAGAATTCTATTTTGAAACCTGTTAATTTTTTTTTTAAACACTGGATATATATCATAAAACTGAGGAGGGGTAATGGTTTTAAACTGCAGGAGGGAAGATTTAGATTAAATATTAGGAAGAAATTCTTTAGTGTGAGCGTGGTGAGACACCAGAACAGGTTGCCCAGAGAAGCTGCGGCTGATCCATCCCTGGAGGGGTTCAAGTCCAGGTTGGACAGGGCTTTGAGCAACCTGGTCTGGTGGGAGGTGTCCCTGCCCAGGGCAGGGGGGTTGGAACTCAATGATGTTTAAGGTCCCTTCCAACCCAAACCATTCTATGATTCTATGATGCTATAATCTAATAAAAGAATTATGTGCACTTCAACCTCTAAGATCTGCTTTGTTTTAGCTGAGAGTGACGACATACACCCTAAAGAGCAAGGCTTCTTCCTTCCCCATCTCTCTTTTCAGACGTACTGTTTAATTCCTATCTTCATCCAGGTTCAACTTAACAGCGCTGATTCTTTTCCTATCTCTGTACTGCAGCACGGCTGTTTATGTCATGGAAAGGTTTTTACAAAGGATTCCAGCTATCATAAGATCTCAAATAAAAAAAAGCAGGCTTTTTTTTTTTTGGATTTTTCCTCTTAAATTTATTTGCTTAAATCCTCCTGTAAAGCACCCTCCTTAGGTATTAACATTTTTTTGGCCTCACTTTGATTGATCATAGGATCTCCATCAAAATATTGTTGACACCACAACCTTGTAAAATCTATCTAAAATAAAAAGTATAATTAAGAAAATCAGGTACATATCTATTTAATGGGTTTAGGCAAATTTTTGAATTATTTCTATCAATTTATGCATATAAAATAGCCAATTTATGTCAATTTTTTTTTTTTTTCCCCTGAGCCAATATCAGTCTGATGAACATCTAATTACCTGGTGTATCCCATTCCCCACATATGAGCAGAATATCCCAGATACAAGTAGAATGTAGAAAATGCTTACAAACAGTCAAGAGAGGAAAAATAGCTATTTAGAAAGAGGAAACAGTGTTCTTCACTAGAAAAAATAGCATTTTTCTCATTACAGGAAGAAAATTACAGTACTGTTGTGATAATGCAAATACTGTAGCTCAAATATCGTAACTTTTGCTAGCAAAAAGAGCCTAAGAAGACTAATTTTAAGATAATTCCAGGAACACACCTGATTATGCTCAGATTTTCAGATTGGGAACAGGAATAAAACCAATTTTGCCAGTCAGGCAAATTACCTCTTTAAAGAATTCTAGAATCCCAGCTGGTTAGGTAGGATTTGATTAAAAAAACTAACTATGAGACATGCACTCTATTGTTCTTATAAAGTTGTAAAATTTATTCATAATTTTATTACACCTTTTTTTTTCACAAATATACACATTTTAATGATGTTTAATTTCAGCTGTATAATATTTTTTTGGTGCTTAGTTGAGTAATAGGTAAAGATGCTTACACTCCAAAAAAAAACCTCATGAATATCCATGTCATCTTAATTACCTTTATGTTTTCAGATTTTTTCCAATAAAGAAGAAAACAAATAGATATTATCCATTTATGGAAACAGAAACTAATTAGACACAGATCATAAAATTTAATGTGCAGTTAAGCACCAGGGGAAAATAACAGAGATTGACAGTTTTGTTCTTGTTTAATTTGAATGTAAAGCTTCTCTTACTTGAAAATATTAAGAATTATTTTTTTAATTAAAAGTATTGTTACTTTATTACACTACTCATATTAAGAGTGATCAATATGTATGTTAATCATCTTTGATTTTATTACTAATGGATAGTTTTTAATATGGAGAACTGTTATTTCTTGTTTCCATTGACATTGTCCTAGGGCTTAGTCCTAGGACTGTCTTGAGAGATTGATTATGTATTGATACATGACTTGAAACAAGATTTATTAATCAGGCAAAGCACTTTGTTTCACAAATAGAATCTGAGGACTTACTGATTTTTTTTCCTTTTCACGTGGAAAATAGACTTTCTAATTCTTACTTCTTTTTAGTGATTAATCTATTGCCACTTAGTAACACTAACTTCCTAACATAACCATGACTAACAAATGCTTGATCTGCTCAGGCAGTTTTCAAAACCTTGCTAAATATTTACTGGGAATTGTTGCACAATCTGGTCTCATATATTGAAAAAAAAATCAAAAAAAAATCCAACAAAATAATGTGGAAGTATCTATATAAACTTTTATGATATACACATTTTTTTATTTTTTTTTCCAGGATGACATTATGACAACCTTTAGAAAGTCTAATAAATCATCAAAGTATACAAGCTTTATTAAGGATAAAGTAGCATGAGCTAAAAGAGTTTGTAATGATGTGAAGCTACTTTGATTTTTTAACCATGACATGAAATACCTTCAAAAGCAGAAGTGGACTGTACGGATCCTGGCTAAGAAATGCCGCTACATATTTTAGCTGAAGAAATTATGGAATGCTGAATACGTTCCAGTTTGAGTTCAGTTACGTCTGTTGAATAGTACCATTAAAATGCTGTCCCAAATTATCACTGAAAATACTGCGGATTTCAGCACATTTGGACTGGCTGAAGATTGGACATAAGGAAATGTAGTTTCAACACATGCACTGCTTCTCTATCAGGTAAGAAACCCTGTAGACTCATGAACTCAATAACAGAACAGTCATTCAAATTTCCTTTATTCAAAAATGTAGCAGGCAGAAAGTGGCAAGAAATTCTATGTTGTGAGGGTGGTGAGAGCCTGGCCCAGGTTGCCCAGAGAAATTGTGGATGCCCCATCCCTGAAGGGGTTCAAGGCCAGGCTGGACGGGGCTTTGAGCAACCTGGTCTGGTGGGAGGTGTCCCTGCCCATGGCAGGGGGGATGGAACTGGATGATCTTTAAGGTTCCTTCCAACCCAAACCATTCTATGATTCTATACCACTGGAATGTTGACCACCCAAAAAAACCCAGGTGGGATTTAACTGTGTAAGAAATAATAACTGTAGTTTTGCACTCTACCTTTATAAGAAAAATCTGGAATTCACTCCAGTACTTTGTATTATATGTTTATCCTTTGCTACAAAGTTATCTTTTGTATTTATATTTGCATAATTACAGAAATCCCTCATGTAGTATCTTGATGGAAGGTTTGGCAAATGTATTCTTGCTCTGTTTAGCAGTCTGGCTTGAAAGCCATTTTGAACTTGAAAGTATAAACAAGGTTATCTACAAGACCCATTTGATTCCCTTAAACAACAGGTCCCTTTGTTCATTACCCTATCAGCATTAGGCCTCCCTAGCATTATTTAGCATTATTAAGGTAAGGATAAGACCTCTGTAATCACTGTCAGCCTCCTTTTTATTTCTCATTTGTAATACCTATCTTACATATAAAGCCTGCATTATTGTGTTCCCTTACCCATCACATTGCAAATACTAGTTCCTGGATACTGAAAAACACACACATTAATTATCATGCCTGAGCCACTTAACACTTGTAGGTATTACTCCCTCTGCTCTCTTAATTTCATTTGTGAAAGGCTTACTGGTTGAAATGAGTAAAGAGTACTAGCTCTTTTAGCAGCAAAGTCATCAAAGTCTCCTCAGATAACTCTACCAATACTGATATAGTTGTGTACAGAGATTTTTCAAAAAGTATATTGCACTGGTTTTGGTTAGGATTGAGATAATTTTCTTCAAAGTATGATGCTGGATTTTGGACTTGTGATGAAAATGGTGTTTTCATGAAAACAGAAACACACTGACGGTTTAGCTTCTTTCTGAGCAGTGCTTACGCACTGTCAAGGTCTTCTCTGTTTCTTACACTGCCCTGCAGCTGGTAGGTTGGGGTGGGCAAAAATTTGGAAGGAGACAGGTGGGACAGCTGACCTCAGCTGATTGAAGAGATGTTCCATACCTAAAAAAAGGGGGTGGGGTGTGGGTTTTGCTGGGGCTGTTGTCACTTGGCTGCTGGTTGGGCATTGTTTGCTTGGTGGTGAGAGATTGTGGGCTTTTGCATGACTAGTTTTTCTTGGTTTTGTCTTTCTTTGTGGTTTTTTTTGGCTATTTTTAAAACTTCTTAAACTATCTTTATCTAAACCCACGTTTTGTTACTTTTAGCCTTCCAGTTCTCTCTCCCGTACTACTGAGGGGGTGGAGTGAGAAAGGGGCAGTGTTGTGCTTAGCTACCTACTGGGCTTAAACCATAACAAGTATAGGAACGTACGTGTATGTATACTGTATATATGGATACATATGAGTAAACATACATATACAGATATTGTGCATGATGGGTATATATGAATATTTATATATTAAAATATCCAGTGTTTCTGGAAGAGATGGTATATTGGTAGTGAATGTAGTTTGTCAGTGTTGCTGGACAAGCAAGCTGTGATAAGCAAAGAAGTTTGGCTACATCAGATTTGTGCAATAGCTGAGCTAATTAGTTTAGCTCTCATTTGTTCTATGTTATTTCCAAGGCTGAAGGACTTGTCTTGCTCAGTTTGTGTTTTGTATACCTACTGACTTGTTCAAACTTAATGAATGTCTGATTGCACTGAATGTTGTTGTCATGCCTAAATCTTAAATAGTCCTGCTTTCAGAACACTACATAACAGCAAGCTCATAAACAAAGCTATGCAGGATAGGTACCCAGAAAGTTTAAAAAAAAAAAAAAAACCAAAAAAAACCAACCCCATATATATATATATAAAGACAGACTATTTTTAAATGTCATGTGTCCTATATGACCAGAAGTGCAAAATTTCTGTTTTAATTTCATGACTGGCTCCAACTCAATTTCACAGTGCACTGGCAAGTGCTAATAACAACAGAATGATTTGCTTGAAAACTCTTTTGATTTGCAAACAGAAGAAAGCTGAACCACCTACAATGCAAATGCAGTTAATGGTTGTTTGTATCTGCTCCTGTGCTGGGAAAGCAATTATATGTTTATGAGTAATTTGTCTTTTTTTCATTTTTTTTTCCCAAGAAGCAAGCATTTCTGTGTCGCTTCCTGATGCACATGAGAGCATAATGACACAATTATAGCTGACTTCATTTAAAGTGATATTCCTTATTGCTTGGACAGATTTTGTGGTTCACAGTCATTTGAATGACTACCAGTTTGGAGTTTTGCAGGAATGATGGAACACAGATGTTACAGAAAGTAGGAAGTCTGAACAAAATTATATTTTAGGTATTATAAACGTGAAAGGAAATACAGTATTTACTTAAGCAAAAAAATGGGAAACCTGTATTTTGAAAATAAGATAGAATATCCTGGTTTGTGCACTTATAAGGTTTGTTATTTCATTTTAGGAATATGCCTGCAAGCATATTATTTTCATGTAGAAATTACCAGTTTTTTGTCCTTTCTGTTGAAACAGAAATTTTGCAGGTGTAAATTTCTGGACCCGCCATGAAAATGTGACTCTCTAAAATGTAGATGTTGGCACAGGCCAAATAAAAATATTAGGAAAAAAGTTTACTCTGAAAGGGTTAATAAGCACTGGAACAGGCTGCCCAGGGAAGTGGTTAAGTCATCATCCCTGGAAATATTTAAAAGACAGGTAGATGTGGTGCTCAGAGATATGGTTTAGTGATAGTTTTTGTCAGTGTTGGGTTGATGGTTGGACCTGATGATCTGAAAGGTCCCTTCCAACCTCAGCAATTCTATGACTCTGTAACACATCCTTTAACAGGATGCCCAGAAGAATGGATACACAAGAATACTATGATTTTAAAAGGTGATATTAAAATGTGTAAAGCTCCTTCTAAAGCTTGTGAACAGAATGGGCTGTTTTAACTCTGGCTTCATTATCAAAAAAGTTCTATTTGTATAAGCAGACATCTAACTTGTGTTTCTTATCTTGCAGTAAAATACTTGTGAGGAAAAGACATTCATAGTTTATCCAGCTGTTGCTATTAAGTTATATACAGGGAAAAAAAATATGATTGTAATATTTAATACCCTTTACCATAGCATGGCAAAGCTGTCTATATGTTGTCTTTTTTAGGCTTTCACAATAATCTAAATCTATGTAAGTCCAGAAATCAGAAGCCTTTAACTTTGACTCACCTGACCAAGTTAATAGTAATGCTTGAGGTTTGGTGCAGCCTAAAGTGTAGCAGAGAAACCTGAAACAACATCAAATCAGTACTCATCTTAGTCATCATGACTCCGTTGAATTATTCAAATAATCTGGAAGTTATTTAACTGGAGTTAAACTATTCTGCTGAACAAAATTCATTTGAGATAGTGTGAGGACACTGATAGTGTCACAAAACTTGGGAATCAGAGGATATTTTGGTGCAAATACTTACAAGATTTTGAAAACAATAAAAATATTGTAAAGGTTACATGTCAAAGTTTTGCAGAATGTTTGAAAGAAGAAATACTGACATGAGATAGCTGCTTCTTTCTGCAAATAGCTAAATGTCTGGATACTTAATTCCTTTATTTGTTGTATCTAAAATGCTTTACTAACTCCTTTGGTAAGATCTAATGAGTCTCAACTTTCTGGTTTTTTTGTGGGGGTTTTTGTTTGTTTGTTTTTTAAACTTTTTTTTTTTTCTATAAACAAGCAACAGTAAAGTAGGTTTTATTTGGGGGATATAAGATATATGGACTGCATTTGATTTTCCATTCCTTTTTTACCTGAGAGTTTATATGATGAGAACATAATTGAAATAAAAGCTCTACAGCAGAGACAATACTGTAAAAAAGGCTTAGAGGAAAAAATAGAGGCTCTGAAAACAGTAGGTGATGATTTTACTTTCCTGAAGAGCATATATGCTGAAACACAACAAGGAGAACAAATGCGAAGTCATTGAACAGCCAAAGAAGAAAAAACAAACATCAAAACAAAGAACACATGGAAAACAAACCATTTCCAGGTTTGTTTGAGAGGCCTACAATAAAGAAGTTGAAATTAATCCAATAACTTAATTTAATATGATGTCTTTGAAATAACCTTTGAATTTACTGCTTTTCTACAGTTCTGTTTCTTCCTTCATCTCATAGCAGGTAAGTCATGAATAGGTTTGTAAAAACAGGAGACATATAACAGAGAAATAAACAACTTCCACTAGAGCAATCAGAGCAAGCATTTTTCTTGCTTGAGCGTGAGGAGGTTTACAGTCTTTGTAAGCAAAAGCTCAGCTTCCGGACCTATTTTTATAATAATGAACCTCCCTCTTGCATATTCACTTGTGAAAGATCCATTGCAGAAGCTGAAAAATGATTTTATCATGAATTTAGTTTCTACAGTTTGATTTCATCATATGAATGTGTTATACTGCCTCACTAGTGTCAGATACCTCAAACTATAAGCTCTGATACTTGGATGGCTGTTCAATGACTTGGTAGAGCTCCCATCTGTCATTTATTTTGAAATATAGTATTTCCCTTTTGTAAAGTGGACTTTATTTTCCTCCTTTATATGATCTTCAAATTAAAATATAGTTTAAACAAAACAAATAGTTGCATCAGTCCGTAGCTCCACGGTGTTTTGATAAATATTTCCCAAATAACCAAGGAAAGTTTAAGTAGAACTATAAAAAGAGAATAAGTCTATTGTGGAATTACCTCAGAGAATTCTTTCACTTTCCAGTGGTTAGAAGTTCAGGGATTCCTTAAAATACTGGCATTATCTTTTATTTAAAAGTCTTCAACGGATTTAGCGCTTTGAACAGTTTAGAATACAAAGTACGGAGATTACGCTTTTGGAAAAGAAGGCTGAAATTAAGGCTACAGAGTTTGTTTTTTTTATCAGCATTCTGAAAATATTGTCAGTGATCAAAACTACCTTAGACTGAATTTGTCTTCTACACAACCTAAACCACCACAACTTAAATACATGATTTTCTTTTTTTTATCTTTCATGCAAAAAAATGTTGCTCATAGGAGATTGCCTTTGTGAATAGACACACTGTTGACCTTGTTCTCTGCCTTGACAATATTTTGACAAGAAATCTAAAGACTTGGTATTTAAATTAAAAGATATGCATGCTCACCACAAATATTAATGATTATTAATACTTATGAAATCTAAGAATAATGCTCAAGGCAAAGATGATGGGATTGTAATGTTGTGTGCCCAATTCTTATCATTCCAATCCATATCAATCACATTTTTACTTTGACTGCAAAGTCAGGATATTTGCTGCCAACTATATACTGCCAGTCAAAAAGGGGATAAACAGATACAAGGTTATGAAAGTTTTGAAGAAACTGTTATAACAACTGTAACAATTGTAGCCACTGTAGCAATAAGATCAGATGGTCTCTTCAGAAAACAGGGAAATTGGCCCCAGCAGAATCAATGAAGATTTTGTCATTGTTCCCGAGAATATTTTTGTGCTTCTTATCTTAATTCTGTACCAAATATATCTATATTGAGAGGCACACATTGTCTCAACACAGAAACCATTACAGCGCCTGGATTTATGTCTCAGGAGAAAGTAATTTGCTTGGACAGGCAATTAACTACACCTATAAAGAAATGAATAGAACATTACAAACACGGCAAAAAAAATACTTTCAAGCATATCAATCAAACTTCTCTCCTGTTCACACTCTGATGGTATTGAAATGATTTTTATTTCAATTCAATTAAGTTGCTCTTTTACATTTGCTTATCAAAACAGCATGACGAACAATGAAGAGAGATCAAAGGATGCGACCATTTATTCTTGATTTATCACTTGGCATCAGGCTCATAATAAGCATTACCTCATGTTTATACGATATCAGTTCACTGCATCTAAGTCTTATTTCATGGGAGAAATTCTTGGTGAAAAAATTTGTGAGTAGCTTTAAAAACTGATATATAACAAAAATGGAAAAGGGTCCCAAACAGAATTCCTACTGAAAATATTGTTAAGCACTCATTGCATCACAGTTAGTGTAACTACTTTTTCATAATCTGTACGTCTTGCAGCTATTTCACATTTCAATACAGAGAGCAGACAGATCAAATTCTAGTACTGAAAAATGTCTACTGCTGTTACATCAATGAACTTTTACCTTCTCAAAATGGTCTTAAAAAGCAGAAGAATTGGTAAGTGGTAATGCTGTAAGGACAGTTTTACTTATATTCTCAAACCAAATAAAATATTAACATAGGCTAAAATACATTATAGAAGCCATCCAAACAATTCATACAGTGATAAGTAAACAGTATCAAGAGTGAATTACTTTTTCAGTATATGTAGTGTGTTTTGAAAGTAATAGAAGGTATTCTGGAAGTCATTAGCTGTGATTCCTTAGTATCAGTTACTAGATGGAATTATTATTTTTTTCCCCTCAATGGATAGATTTTCCAAGTTTTCTTTTCTTTTAGAAAATCATATTTAAGTTTAATAAGTACTTCAAGAAAATATAATATACCTCCTTCCTTTCTCCAATGGCAACCTTTGAGTGTGACCATCTACAGAATAATTGACTGTTTATAATAGACAGTGTTCATTTTTCCCAATCCCTGTGTGAATACAATTATCCAGATCCATAAATCCATGTATGCACTCCTTGCAGTTGTAATGGAGACTAGCACTTAGAAAACTGGAATGCATGAAAAGTTGGTTGTTGTTTTCAGCTTCCTGTAACCGAGCAGTGTTAGGCCTCAAAATACAGTGAGTAGTCTGTGATTTTTTAACTAGTACATTTAGAACATAAGCCCTTGGTGAGGAACATTCTAGCATCATCTAGGTTCTAGGTAAGTAAGATTTTCTTGGCACCTGTGTCTCTAAGAGTGCTACAAGCCCAGGAGGAATTAGGACTCTATATCTGGAGCCTTGCAGAAGACATTGTATTTGTGTAGTTGGTGATCTTGAGCAAGCCTGGTCCTCTCTATTGGGCTTTGTACTTTAAGCTTGAGAGGCCTGAATGAGTCACCGCTACGTGGGAACCTGCTGTAAGTGTTCTGCACTGGCCTGTGCTGGTGGACATTATGACAGAAATAATACTCCAGCCTGTCAGGAGAATATATGATTCCGTTTGTTACACAAAATAAAGGGCACCACAGAATGGAAAGAAGGAGAAACCTCTCCATGGATGGGATCTGGGCAGGACGTCATGGGAAAATCCATCTCAGGTCGATCTGATGCTGAAAAATAGAGGGATTCCCAGCATCTGAAGGCACCTAAGATGTACTCATTATCTGTATTCCTCCTCTTGTGCTGTCCTATTCAAAGACTTATTTTATTAAGCCATTTTTCATCTAGCTTTTCTTATCGAGATCCGGAAGGAAACCTGCACCATATGTCTCTGTTTCTCACCTCACTCCCTCACCCTCTCCCCGGCACAGAATGGCTTCTTTCCTTCCTGTGTACAGAGATCTTCCAGGAATGGAAAGTTTCAGATAGAATTCAGAGTGGTTTAGATGTAATAAACTTCAGTAACTTCTTTTTCCGATGGTGGTATAGTTATCTCTAGCTTTTTAACTTCCCCCTCTCCCCCTTAAATGATTAGAAAGTTTTAATTGCTTGGGTAGTCTCAACAGCCGATGGCGTGCAGCACAGGGTACTGAGTGCTGCCAGTCTAAATGTCAACACTCCTAAATTTCACTGATCTCCAAGTACAAACAGAAGGAAAAGAAGGTTTATATAATGAAATAGGTATTATCAAACACATCTATTTTGATCTTCTGTTGGGGTATTTGAGGAGCTCTACTATTTTCATATACAAAGTCATTAAGCCAGATGGCTAGAAGTGATGTCAGTGAAGATGCATTTATATACACACTAGTAAAATGCACATATATGTGTGTGTAGAGCTGGATTTTTCTGTGCATGTAGGATGTCAATTTATGGAGGAAATCTTTTATTCTAGTATTAAATGGCTCGAAGATTCAGCACTCTGTGATGTATCTGATTTTCACTGAAACTGAGTCTCAGATAAACCAGATCGCCATGGTACATGATGACACATGCATACCCAGGGATGAAGGAGGTCCTATTTTGTATCTCAAGAGGAATATCTTGTGTGCCTATTCCTAATTTAACATATTCCACTTGTTGTGATATTAGGCTAGCCTCCTATGTATGTCTATACACAGTTGATAATGATAATTACATTTCTTCAAGCACTTCCTTAGAGTATAGCCTAGCAAAAGTTAATGTACATAAAGGTCCTCCAGTAAAGTGAAACATAAGAAAAAAACCCAACCCTACTCAAACGCTACTGTTAAATTTGTTCGTTCCTTAGTCAAATTTCATTCTGTGTGTGTCATTAATAAAATGTTGTGGAAAGAAACATCTTTTATTTCCTTCTGCAGAACAGGGTGTATTACACGTACCTGCAAAGCTAAATAATGAAAAATGTAACTAAGGCTCCACCATGAGAATCTTCTGCCAGGCAAAATATACTGGGCTTGTGGCAGTTTTCAGCTCTATGTGAAAAAGAAAGGCACTAGGAATTTGATCTTCTCATATTCCCCTTCAACTGAACAAGAGGATTGATTTTAACACCATGAAATTACTGATGGCTTCAACAACAGAACTTGGTGTGTGATAGAATTAATAATGTCACCGCATAAGAGTACTTCACAGAAAATATGAAGCAATTTACTACAGGTAAATTGAACACAAATCATCACTTTTCAACCTGGCCTCAGAATGCTGCTTTGCCTACACTAGGAAATTATCCATTGCAGTCTGGAAGAGTAGCCACTTGTAAGATGAAGGAAATGAGGGAGCAGCTGTGCGCAATTTAATGCAAAAACGTGTTTGACCTTGCTTGGATGATGCAATACGTTGGGCTGCTTTTGCTCTTTAGACTCTAACTGACATCTTAAAGAAAAAGAACTCTCAGGGGATGGTCTAAAGAGTCGCTCTCCAACATTTTACCAAGAGGCATTTTTCTTAGTCGGGTTTTGTCATGAGAATCATCCTTCAAAAATACTTTACTGAACGCAGATTCTGTTGGAGAGGTTTTCTTTTTGGAGGACTTCCCTTGAAAAAGGGTTTTAGTGTTTTTCTAATCACTATTACTACTTTATTTCTGTAAGTAGAAATACCCATGGAATTTCTGTCTTAAAAAAAAAAAAGAACTGGAATATATTTATTTGGTACTAAGATACAAAGCAAATATTTCAATGCAGAATAGTTGTAGCGTTGAAATCAGATTTCCTTTTGGGAACAGGATTTCACACAATCAGTTTCACTAGTTCTTGAGGGAATACATCTTGATGCATAGCTCTTTAAAAAAAAATATTTTAAAATGTTTTGAATATAATTTATTATTCTGTATCTTATCACTAACTCTTATGGTTTTTTTATGTTCATTTAAATGTTACCATCAACTTGTGGCTTTCCTAATACAGACACAGTGAAGAAGCTGTCTTGCATTATTTGCAGGAGAAACTAACAAAAAATAGAAATATATTAAAATAAGTCACAGACAAGATTATCTTTTACTAGAAAAAGAAATGGAAATATGTGCAATGTGAGTTTTAGCCCAGATCACTAAAATGTTCAATTTTTCAAGTATAAGGGGTACATGTTCATATATGTCCCACAACAGTAGTATTTATTAGGCAGAATATTGGCAGAAAATTCTGTTATAATAATTGCTTTTCTTTTAATTTCTAATAGAAATACAGTGAAAACTTCTGTGAACAAGAGAAAGTTGCAGAGATTTATGAGACCCTTGGACAGGAGTATGTTATGCAATGTGCAGTACTTGCTCTGGGATGCAGTAGTGGCAACAATCTGTAAGCAAGATAATTAAACTATTCCAAATCATCATCCAATTCACAGTTCTCTGCTATACTGATAAGAATCTAGAGCTTATTCCTAGGTATTATTGTTCAGTCACTGTTTCTGCTGGGTTGCAATCAATTTTTCAGACTCAAGTATTCAGAAACTCTACCCTGGTGAGGCCACATTTGGAGCACTGTGTCCAGTTCTGGGCTCCCCATTCAAGAAAGACAAGGAACTACTGGAAGGAGTCCAGCGAAGGCTATGAAGATGATCAAGTGAATGGAGCATCTCTCTTATGAGCAAAGGCTGGGTCTGTTCAGCCTGGAGAAGAGAAGACTGAGAGGGGATCTCATCAATGCTTATCAATATCTAAAGGGCAGGTGTCAGGAGAATGGGGTCAGACTCTTCTAAGTGGTGTACAGTGACAGGACAAGATGTAATGGGCACAGACTTGAACATGGGAAGTTCCATCTCAACAGGAGGAGGAACTTCTTTACTTTGGGGGTGCCAGAGCCCTGGAACAGGCTGCCCAGAGAGGTTGTAGAGTCTCCTTCTCTGGAGACATTCAAAACCTGTCTGGAGGTGATCCTGATCTTGGGGCTGCCTCCGGCTCCCCCCCCCAGCCTGCTGGAAAGCGTGCAAACAACGTGGTGTTTGTTCAGAGCACCTTGCTCTGTGTTCAGAAAGTAATCATTATAAAAAGTGAAGGTGTAACAAATGAACGGAAAATGTGCTTAAGGTGCAAATTTTTTTCCAATTCACTGTTTGAGGAGGTAAACATTGAATAAGCCTCTAGGGTAACTACTACCATTCAGTTCCTACAACAGCAATAATCCAGTTCTGGTTATAGGAACAATCAGCTCTTGGGGTTCAAGAAAGCACTTTAAAAGATATTCATTTATCATGGTTTGTCATGTGCTTTTGCTCTGAAGTTCCCAGAAAATAATACACATTAAGAAGTAGTACTGTCAAGCTTGCAGTGGGTAGTGCAGAGAATGATTAAGTTGTCTTTCCATCTGCAGCTTGGGGGTTCATCACTGTAGCATATTTTCTTACACAGTTCAAAAGATATTTCATCAGTGCAATGCATTAAAGCCATTTTCTTACACTGTCACAATGCTTATTGAAATGTCAAGTCTTTTTGCTAGGGAAGGTGATATAAGCTGATTAAATATATTTGGAAGCTTTTGATATCGAGCAGCCAGTTTGATTTCCGTCTCTAACATACTCGTAGCAGTCTGTGCATGTTTCCTCAGTGGATGGCATCACTTCTGAGCTCCTGTGTTGTGCTGTACATTGTTACAGCTCAGAAAAAGTTGTAGGCCAGAGCATTACGAAGATAGATGTAAAGGGGTTTTAGCATTTTGTTTAATATCATATGAAAATAAAACTTTAAAAAATCAATACATGTGACCAAATCATCGTCAAAGACAAATTACTGTTATGTAGATACAGTTTGTTCTCTAAACACAAAACACTACAGTCTTTCTTAAAACCTACTGTGTTCTAAAAGATTTTTTAAAATCTAAAAGATTGCCTTCATGCTTTGACTGATGTGCTTCTAGGCACCTGGAATTAGCCTGGAATGCCGGGTTTATGTAGTGAAATTTAGAGAAAGTGGTGTCCTCTTTTCATGTTTTTCTCAAAAGAAAGGTGCTCAAAGTAGGGCTGATGCAGATTTTAAAGTTGTGACACTGAAGATTCCCTCCTAACTGTTCATTTGAAAAGCTTGAATTCCAGAGGTGTTGAGGTAATATCATCAGAAGTGCTAGAGACATCAAGGTACTTCTGAACATAGGCAAGGATTTCAATCCCATATTTCCGACCTCTTGAGATGATGTTATAACTACTCCTCCTGGAGAAAGAGAAGCAGGAAAAATAACTCTGGGGACAGGAATTGAGATTTAATCATCCTGCAGATATTTTTCTCACTATAAGCATCTAAGAATCCTATTTTTGCTGTCACAATGCATCTTGCATTATTTTCCCTACAATGGTACAAATTTATCTGACTATAATGGATTGCCATTCACCTTTCCTTGCCATAAATCTAGCCCTGTAGCCCAGTAATACAGTTCTGCCACAGCTGGTAAGAAGACCCAGGCTTTATGCTGAGTTTGCAAGTTCTTAGGATGGAGACATGTCAGATTTGCTCAGTCGGAATTTGTCCTAACATGCCTTGAGCTTTGTTTACACTTGGTTTATCTGTAACAACTGTCCCAAATACCTCACCAGAAGGAGTATGATGTTGATGGACTCTTCTTCCTCACACTGGGATTTGCTTGGATTCCTTTTTATGTCTGCTAACATGCTTTTACGCTTTGATACTTCTCCATTGGTCTGCGAGTCCACATTACGTTTGATTTTGCCACATACAGCATGTTTTACTTCCTTGGAAGTGTTCAAGGCCAGGCTGGATGGGGCTTTGAGTAACCTGGTCTGGTGGGAGGTGTCCCTGCTGATGGCAGGGAGTTGGAACTCAATGAACTTTAAGGTCCCTTCCAACCCAAACAATTCTATGATTCTAATGCTTCTGCTCATACTTTAACCCTGCTTGATTTATAGTGTAAAAACAGCCTAACACGTCTCTCTCTACATTTACCCTTGCCCAGCTCAAAGTAGTTGGATGAATTAAGTGAAAAGAGGTTGAGATTGCATTCTGATACAACCAGCTCTCTAATTAACTTTTCTATGTCACTGGTTTTCTTCTCGCTGAGTTGCTATAAACCTGGTTTTGTGGTATACCTGAGAAGTCCCTCTAGTGCTGCATAATCATAACTGTGTTTTCTGTTCTACCTTCATGGCTGGCTCTTCAGATGGAAATAGCTGTTAAGGAGTTTCCATGACATGATGAACCCCAAATGAACATCAGCAGCTGAATATTCCCCGGCAGATCATGATGGCATATTTTTCCCAGCCTTCCTTACACCCTATTTTCCCACAAGACGTAATTTTTAGCTTGACTTTTTTTTTTTCCTACCTCTTCCATCAAAAATTCTCTAGAGATTTGATCCCAGAGCCAGCTGAAAGTCACTTGTAGCTCAAGAGCATAGATTGTTTCATCAAAATACTGTTGGGTACTCCAACATATTTATGCTAAAAACATAGAACTGAAACAGATACAGGTTTGTGAGAATGCCAAGAGACGCTGTTCCATACTAAAAGTTACACAAAACGCTAAGGAATGAACTAAAAAATTCCTTAGTACATAAATGCTGTTTTATAGTGTCAGTTTTAAACAGTTTTGTAGTGTTCCAGAGGTGCTTTCCAGACAGTTCTATGTTTCTTTGCCATGGTAATGATATTTCACTAGTGACTCTTTAGTGACAATTCAGTTGGTATGCATTTGCTTTTATAATCAACAGGCATTAGAAAACAGCTGACAAGGAAGATTTCCAATGAAGAGAGGAAAAACCAGTTATTTAAAAAACCTGTTTTTGTCCCCAACTACGAATGACTTTTGTGAACTATATAATCCTGAACCATTATTATACTAATTATATTATTATTAAAAAAAAAAAAAAATCAGCAATGGATATTTTAAAAAGTAAACATTGATGAAATAACTAATAGTCATGATTTGTTTATGGCATTTGCTCATTTTTTATTTATTTTTATCCGTCTTGGAGAAAGTCCTGTTATTGCTTCTTTCTGGTATTTCAGGAAGATTATTTTCTTCCATAGAATGGGATAAAAATACCTAAGAAAAAGCTAGTCATCTCATGCTGTTTTATGTAAGAGAAACACAGACACAAGTGTGAATATCATAAACTGCTTCAATGCCTTATAATTTTGAAATAACTTAGGCTGCCCTAAAGCAAGGCACAGACCTTAATAAAGAATAAGTCTTTATGACTGTTTCAATTGATTGCTTTTGAGCAGAGGAAAATGAGAAATCATTATGTGTACTAGTAGAAACTTTCTTTTAAGTGGCAGTTCAGTTTAATTCATGTCACCTTACTCATGACAGCGATAACAAATAAAGAAACGGAGGACGGATTCCTAGGGATAATTAAGCAGTGTTGATCTCAGGAAAGTTGTCTTTTCAATGAAACACTGATTGCATTGTTCATAACAAAACTACCTCAGCATGACAGAACTAATTAGTGACCATCTGAACTTACTTAGCCAAACGAAAAAAGCAATTAAAAATGCCGTCATCACTGAATCTACCACTGAACAGCTGGTTATACTGATAAGCAATACAGCAAGTTAAAGCTACTTTGGAACACAATGGAACTTAATCTGCTTGCTAAGTAGTAATTAGAAAGCAGTAAGAGAATATGAGATTATTGTAGAGAAACTGTTATTATGATGCAAACAACTTTCAAAATGCGGTTTGATACCCTCCCCTCAAAAAAATAGAAATTTTTAAGTAAGAAAAGTGTGTGAACATCTAAATTTCTCAAGAGTGAAATTCTAAAGCCTCTGGAAGGTTTTCACTGATTAGCGGTCCTGTGATTTGAGGAGGTTTATAGAGTGAAAAATGCATGATAGAGTGTATCTTGCTTAACCTTTGCAGTCAGGATGACCACTGAAAGAGGGGAGCAAGGAGTTCAGATGTTCTTCTGGTGGATTAGTTAGTTTTTAAAAAAAAAATCGTAAAGAAAAAAAATTAGAATATATCTTAATTTGTAAACATTATGTAATAATATAATCATTATTATATAATGATATATCATATTAATATCATTATATAGTAATGTATTATATAGTATCATATTAGTAAATATTTTTAATTTTACTGTTTTGTAAAGGATTGAAAAAAGAAAATAAACAGTTCATCAAGTGACATGTATATATCTTATTTGTATTTTTTCCTTCTAATTTGCATTCACAGGATCACATGGGGTTGGAAGCGACCTCTGGAGATCATCTAGTCCAACTCCCTGCCAAAGCAGGACCACCTAGAGCAGGTTGCACAGGAACGTGTCCAGGCAGGAAAAGGTTTGTGTTCTTGAAACACAAGCAAAATAGAAGTCTTACAAACATGTATTTTACGGTAGAAGGGTATTCACTGTACATTTATAATAAGCTTTCGTTGAGCATGGGAGAAGTGTGTACCTTATATAAAAATTAATGTGGTGACTGACAGAAACTTGAAAAAGCAAACAACATAAAAAATTTTCAGACATTGATTTTAAGGTGGCATATAAATTAATTTTTCTGTGTTTTCTTACTGTTGGCACATACTCAAAAGTACAACTATGATAATTCTTCTCTCCAGCATGTCAGACCTTCACTCCACATTTTCTTTTAAATATGAGGTAAGTATTTCTGCCTTGTAAGAGAGACATTGATTTATATCAACAGCTCTATTCAAAATGTATTATTCTGAAAGGATGAAAAATGTTATGCAATATTTGAATATATTCTAAGATGTTAGATTTCCTACCATATCCTGAACAGTGTTGTTTGTAGGTCTGGGACACAATTCAAAAAACCACTAACCATTCATTTAAGTCAATCCCTAATCAAGGAAGAATTTAATGTTAAATACCTACTTAAATGCTACACGGAATGTTTCTTTCTGGTATACTGAATGACTAATTCAATACTCGTTGTAGGGGGCTGTGTTGGAATTTAGTGGGTTATGGCTCAGATACCTATGGAGTTTTGTCCAACTTCACAAAGTTATTCTTTGTTCCATGTCTGTGTTTCACTGCTTCTTTTATGATGTCCCCTCATTAGCCCAAGAGTGACAAACCATTGCCTGCTTCTGACTGATTTCTAGCTTTAGGAAGCACAGTAATTTATGAGGGGTATCATGGCTTTTACCCATCACAGTAATAGAAGAAAACACCAGGAGCTGAACAAATCCTGTACAGCTACTTGAGTGATGATAACAGTATTAGAATTACCTTAAGCCTTTTTAGGGAGAGTGTAAATCTCAAAGAAAGCAACAGAAAAGAAGGATGTGTGAACAGCCGTTTAGACACAAGTTTCATTAGATCCAGAGAATGCTGTCACAATCTTTGGAAAATAAGTTTGTTCATCTTACTGTAGAGATAAGCAGTAACCTTGAACAGAACTCTGTCCTTCTCCCTGCAAATTAATAATTATTGCTTTCTGACTTTCCCATGACTGAGAAGGATATCCATAGGTAGTTCATCTCTAGGCTAGTTCCCTTGAAGATAGGTAAGCCTGCTCTCTAGATAAACTGACACTTCATAGAGGCCAACAGCTCCATGTTTCCCATGTTATTTAACCAGTTTCCTTTTATACCAGATAAACTATATTTGGGGCATAGGGCCCTTCAGTGCACATTTGGTCCAATCAGTTCAACCCTATGTTCCTATGAGTCCTTCCTTCCACTCTTTCTATCTCTTAATTCTCCTCAGCATCTCCAACATTTATGTTCTGCCACAACACCATTACTTTGGAAGAAGACTGAAGCCATTATAGCCACTTTCTCAGATTCTACCAACCCTCACAAGACAGGGAAACAGATGCAGAAAGACTGCATGGAAAGCCAAGGCACAACCTGCTTTCTCTTAGATTATCAGTCTAAAACTGTGATGCCTGCTATTGGAGGAGACAAGGTGCTCATTACAGTTTAGTACAGGACAACAGGGCAATTATCTCAATTTAATACAAAGTAATGGACTTTGACTTGCGCTGACATTAGCCAGACACACCTAGAGCAGTAGGATAAATTCGCCAGCAAGCAATAGGGAGAGGGATAAGACAAGGAAAGAAGATGTAAGAGCATTAACCTGGATCTCCAGGACAAAAGGCATACATCGTTCTTATCACTCTGAGGAATCCACCTTTTGCAGAATCAGATCACCAAAAGGAATTCTGACAGGAATGGATAAATAAATGTATTGGCTGGGTTGCCTGCATATACATATATATGCACATAATTTAAAAAAAAAAACAGAAAATTTAAATTAATGGTCATTTCAATATATGACATTTATATGTTGTATAAGTTACATTGTTTAGCTGTAGAGTTCTATGACATGGCTTTGGTAAAACTGTTTTGTGTTCCTGAACGGTCCCGCTAAATGTTTAATTTATATGTTGACTTTTTCTCTGGAATTGAAATATGCATGTTTTCAAGGATGCTTCTACTACTGAACATGGTTTTGTTTGTGTTGACGTTTTTTCTGCCTTCATTTATATTATGAAGCCATTAGAAGACTTGCGACCAGGTTCCTTTTTCCTAGATGAAAATGAGAAAATGTACCAACAGTAATAATTTAGTTTCATCTTTCAACTACAGTTGTCAAGTGAGTTCTTTCTTTAGAAATTTTCCACCAAACTGTAATCTGAAAATAATTTAAAGGAAACATCACGTGTTTATTTTACTGTAACTGAACTGAGTTTATTTTGGTATGATTTAAGGTCTCAATTTCTTAATGGTTTATATGTAAAACTGTATGCTGTTTTGTCTCATTGAAAAAAAAGCAACAGCTCACATTTATCATATGGTTTAAAAAGTTTTATATTGATTCTCCTTTGTCTATTTTAAGTAGCTTAAATGGAACAGATTATTTTTTCCCCTGTATGGGGAAAAGGTTTCCTCCTCCTGGTACACTTTAGCCTCGTGGATTCACAGACAAAACATGTTTATTGAAACATGAAAATAACCAACTGCATAAACTCAAATATCTGCCTTTTCCCAAGTTTTAAACTCTGCAGAAATACCGTGCAGACGTCATTATTTTTGAAGGCTAGAACATCGGCTTAGAAAATTTCTACAAGCTCACACAAATAAGAATTCACTTGAGCCAAACCCAAATAGCTCACACAAAGAAAATCAAAAGTAGTATATTTAGTATTTCTACATTGGTTTTGCTGATGCTACTTGTCATTAAGTTAATACCAGTAATAACAAGAAATTACTATTAATGGCACTTATTTAGAATGCCTGTTCTTTTTAGTGGCTTCTATTTAATTTATTTTCCATTGTGTTCAACATTTACTAAAGGTTAATAATAATAATAAAACCAACAACATTATTAATAATGACAACAACAATAATAATAATAGTGTGGTGATGTTAGTATTGCAATTAATCTGAATTGAACTATTGCCTAGGAAGTCCAGTTTATGGATGAATACTTCATTATTTTGCTTATAAAAGTGACATGGGGAAAGAGTGATTTCTGCTATAAAAAACTCTAAGTGTCATATAGAAGTAGACAGAAAAAATACACAACAATGAGTATCAATGCAAATAAGTTATATGCTTTTTTCTAGTTGTGTTGTTGATTTTATAATTCTAGAAATGCCACTTTTTAAATATAATCCTATTTTTTTAATATAATCCAATAAATATTATAAAGATTTAACATGAAATAAAGAAGAAAATATAAGAAAAATAATTCCTATAGGATCATCCTATATTTATTTTCTAAATATATTTCTAATCCAGCCCTGAGAGAAAATCCTCCTGTGATGTCAAAGAAGCAAGGACTTAATAAAAAAAAAAAGAAAACCAAAACACGCTATTCTGCAAAGTAACTTTGTGGGTTTTATTTAAAAAGGTATATTTTAAAAATATGGTTTACCAGTGAAGTTAGTGTTCTCTATTAGCAACTTTGAAAGCTATTTCTAAATAGTATTGATAAAAATTTGCAAGAATTTCCAGTCTTTTGAATGGATAATATCTCTTTCAGTAACAGTCTGTTAATATAAAAGTTCGTACTCGGGGAGAAAAAACAGTTTCACATGACTTAGAAAATCAATCTATCTGATGCTATATCTAATGAATACAAATCAAAATGGATAGTTTAAAAATATCCTTTAAATTTAAATACAAGTGACAAACTTATTCAAAGATATTTTGCATGGTTTGTTACTGACTCAGAAATAATACAATGCAGAACAAATCATTGTGGCAACTCTACTCCTCTCCCATAAGCTGTTGTCTGTGTCCAGATCGTTGTCAAAATAATGCAAGACAAAAGGTTTGCAGGATGAGAAATGAGTTTGAAGCCCTGCGATGACAGATTTTCTAGTAGAATATGTTAGATTATATTCAGTATGCAAAATAATTTGCTTTGATCATCTGAAAGACATCAAAGATCCCTGAAAATTTTACATCTGAGAAATCCAATCTGAGAAATACAAGTTACCACCTGCACATTTTTTTTCCCTCTTTTATTTAGCAAAGTGTCTTTAAAAATATATTTTTACTGTGCTGGGAAGAATCACAAATTAGTAGGATAATGTATCAAATACTGTGAAAGTAATATATTCAGAGTTCTAATAAATGTTAACAGGTATAACCATTTGTGTAATTTTAATAATCTATACGTACTTCCACTATCTGTATACTTATTAATATTCTTACAAAAAACACATGGTAGTTAAGACAAATTGTTAAATAAAATGCTTATCTAAATAAGCGATCTTCTGGGCCTTTAACCTTTTAACATCTTCTCTGAACTTCTTGTTTCATATTTTTGTAATGTAGATGTTAATTCTGAGAGGATTTTGCAATCATTACCACCTCAGATAATTTTCAGATTGGGACCATGATAAATAAATTCTCTCAATAACAGTGGATTTTGAAGAAATATATTTGAGATGAAAAAAGAGTAGATTTTTAAAAAATGCAGGAGATATATTAGATGACTCCTTTGCAATGAATGAAGTAAAATGTGTATCTGAAACTGGATCTCAGTTATTGATATGTAGCACAGTTGTTCATTCCAGAATACTGTGTGGACTGTTTCCTTATCTTCAACCCATTTATTCCTTTACAAGTTTTTTCCAGTCTTTCCTCCTTTCATTGTTTCCATACAACCTTGAGTTATTTTTATCTATCCAGTTCCCTTCATTTCAAACATCAAATAGTTTATCTTTCCTCACATATCCATGTTCATTATGTTTCTTCTCATAACAAGCTTCTACAAAATTAATTTCATTACATTTTCTGTCCGTGGAATCTTCCCCCTTCTGCAAAAAGTGAAATTCTGGGTAGTTTACTGCCTTCTTTCACTTTAATATTTAGAGCTGCCTGAAAGCTATTGGCTATAGGTATTTGAAGTATACATCATGTAATTATTGGTCCCATATGTTACTCTGAGCTAATGTTTCCTTGGCAAACTGCCATGCTTTAATATATAGTCTGAAGTAGTTATAAAAGAGTGTATCTACCAGATAATATAGAATCATGGAATAATTTAGATTGGAAAAGACCTTTCAGATCATCAAGTCCAACTGTTAACCTAACACTGCCAAGTCCACTGCTAAACCATATCCCTCAGCACCACACCTGCACAACTTTTAAATACCTCCAGGGATGGTAACTCAACCACTTCTCTGGGCAGCCTGTTCCAAAGCTTGAGTATTAAACAGTTCTTAAAGATTAAACATTCAAACACAATAAAAGAGTAGGAACAGTAATAGAAAAGCAGGCTTAAGGTTATCAAAGTTATTGCAACATTCTCTTCTCACAACTGCTCTTCGTAGAATAATTAAAGTCAGAAAGGAGTGAGTTCCAAGGCAAATTGTATCACAGAGTGCTTGTCCAGCTGAGTTCAAAAATCATAGAATGGTTCGGGTTGGGAGGGACCTTAAAGATCATCAAGCTCCAACCCCCCTGCCCTGGGCAGGGACACCTCCCACTAGACTAGGTTGCTCAAAGCCCCATCCAGCCTGGTCTTGAACACCTCCAGGATGGGGCTTCCACAGCTTCTCTGGGAACCTGTTCCAGTGTCTCACCACCCTCACAGGAAAGAATTTCTTCTTAATATCTAGTTTAAATCTTCCCTCTTTCAGTCTGAAACTGTTACTCCTCATCCTGTCACTCCACTCCTTGATCAAGAGCCCCTCCCCATCTCTCCTGTAGGTCCAGATAATAACATTATCAAGGCAACCAAATACATAAATTTCTGTGCTCTAAAATATCTGTGGGTTTTGTGAGGTTTGATTTTCCATATTTAGCTTTGAAGAATGTCAGTGATCCAGCCTATAGGTCATGACTTAACCATTTTAACATGGTTCAACCTGAATCTCACAAGAGGAAGCACTGTCTTGTCAGCATTTCGTTGTTGAAGAGATCTGTAATGTCTTAAGTTATTATTGATTTTTTTTCCCCTTTCTCTCTTTAATATTGAAAAAGCTAAAGAACAATGTATTTGAATTTTGAAATTTAAAGCTTCATAAGATTCCATAAGTTGAAATACAAACAATATTTTTAATTAGTACTTAGCTGGCATGAAATGCAGAAGTTCCATTGAGGGCAGTGATTTATATCAGAAAGCTATTGATATTGGCTGAAGAGATTATAAATGACAAATGTTCAAAAAAACACTATATAAATAAAATAACAAATATGAGAGCCTATTTTTTCAATGCAATAAAGACTACAGAGAGGGTTGTTTTATTCAATTACTATTTTTTAAAGGGTTTTAGAGAGTTAAAGACGAATATGACACAATATGGTTTAAATGAAGAGACTTTTAGTGGAAACAGCCATATTTGATGTATTTTTTGTCCTATATTTTTACCCTATATTTACTTGATTTCCATATCTCTCTAGAACAATATAACTAGCTTGTTAACAGGCAAGGTGTTGTTTTAACAGATGCTTGAGAGTCTAGAAACCAAAAGACCATGAATGAAGACCATATGTGTTTGCTGAGAGCGTAAGTCCCAGTCGGAAACACCCAAACATCTGCCTGTCTTAAGGTTGTTAACCTATGGTTGAGCAGATGTGCCATCGCTAATCTAGTTTTTCAGCAGAGATGTTTGTATGAAAACTCATCAGTCCATCGCTAAAAAAGGCAAAAATTATTCTATTAGGGAGCAAATAAATTACAAATTAAATTTTTGCCTTACAAAATATCTATAAATAGGTAAGTAGAGCCAGTGACTCTAACTTTTTGCAGATTAGTGAGTTTTCAAAGTAGCTTATAGGCACTTCACCACTAACAACTGTAAGCTCAAGATATTGCCGTGTTCTTCCTCCAAGGACTTCTGACCAACTCATTTTCTGTCCATTTCAAAATGCTGTGAGCTACAGTAAATAAGAAGCTTTTCTCAGTGGTCAAATGTCACAGTATATTAGAATGGGGAGAAATTCTTGCTGCAGGAAAGTTATCTTTAAGGCTAAGTATATTTGTAATGCACAATAATTATTTCTAATAATTTTCCTCTAACAAAAGTCTCTAATGTCATTCACTCTACCAGGATTTTTTTTCTGCTTTCATTAGTATAATAAATAATAGTAGTGGATGAGTCTTTTCCTAATCAATTTACACAATTATCCCCACACTAAGGTGTTTTTCTCATTAGAGAACTAGTTTCAACAGAACGTACATTTTATCTTAAAATTTTATTGATTCGTACATTTCTCAGCTTAGAATTTTGATTTTTTATCTGGTGATTAATTCATTATACTTTTAAAAACGTTTCCAAGTATTTTATTTAATGATATTTGTATAGTTACCTGCATATTTTTTATTATGTTTGATAGAGAAAACATATTATTCTATTGGGTTTATTACTTTGATACACTCCTACGAATCGTACAAACCACGTATTAAAAGATAATGATAATAGGTTATGAATGCAATGATGGTAAATGACATTATTACTCACTTGACAGGGCCAAAGAAAAAGCTACTCAAACCAGATTTAACCTTTCTTGAAACTATGTATTCTAATAGAGCATTTATTGAGTAAGTAATGATGAGGAAATTGTCTAAGATAGACTCATATTACTTTACAGTACAAATTAATGGTAGGCTTTCTGACTATTTGACATCCTGTTTTTTGCTTATCTTCAATCCATAATATTGCTAATTGAGAATATATCAGGTTTAAAAGCAGACTACAGAAGGACTATTAGTAATAAGCTAAAGAATATTTGACATTTATATGAAATCTAGTAATATGCCTGTAAATACTTCAAGGGTGGGTGTCAGGAGGATGGGGCCAGTCTTTTTTCAGTGGTGCCCAGTGACAGGACAAGAGGGAATGGGCACAAACTTGTACATAAGAAGTTCCATCTAAACATGAGGAGGAACTTCTTCACTTTGAGGGTGGCAGAGCCCTGGAACAGGCTGCCCAAAGAGGTGATGGAGTGTCTGTCTCTGGAGACCTTCCAAACCCGCCTGGACACAATCCTGTACAACTTGCTCTGGGTGGACCTGCTTTGGCAGGGTGGTGGGACAAGATGATCTCCAGAGGTCCCTTCCAACCCCATATCATTCCGTGATTCTGTGATTCTGTGATCCTGTATATGCAATATTTTGTTACCTTATACCTGTTTTAAAAAGTATTTTTTCACACATATTTTCAAACTTGGCAAAGTCTAAAAGCAGCATTTTCAACATTGATTAATATGCATTTATATGCATTCTAAAAAACTTTTGATCATACCTCTTATTTTATAGTCCTACAGAACAAAGATTTAGGGAGAAGATCTTAGTAGAACTGAAGGAAATAGGTGCTTTAAAAAAAACCACAACAAGACCTAAAACTAAATGGGTTTTTGAATGACATCTTCAAATGAGTAAGAGCCCAGGTGTAGCCACCTTAATGCAGGTGGAAAAGATTCCAGTGTAATTAGCTTCACACTTTTAGCCAAATTACAGGTGTTCAATCCAACAACAAGAAGAGGTAGGGAACCTTATTTATTTGTAAACACATGTACACATATCACTATATACATATTAAATACAATGTATTTATATAATTTGAAGCACTTACCTGAAATAAGAAATTATTTTCCATGTTATTAAATTTGCTTGTTTTCTTAATTTTACTTATAGACTTCATAGACAATGTGTTATATCTAGTCATGTAAATAAAGCCCTTATGAGTTTGTTTTGAAAGCATTTGTCAGCTACCTGGAAGTTTATGTCAGCTTTTACTTTTCTGTTTACGGGGAAAGAAATTGCACTTCACAAGACAGATAAAAAATATAACAGAATAGTTAATAACTAAAAGAACACTCATGAATAATCACTGGCCCAAAATGTGTTTGTAAAACTGTATTTTATAAATAATTATAAACGGAAACAAAAAATACATTTTAAATGAAACATCTTGTGTAAACTGAAATCATGGTGGATTTTTAAAAAACAGTTTGCTGTGCCAGTTTATATAATTCATAACAGAAAGCTCTCCCACTCGCTGATAACGACAATTTATTTTATAATTAATAGATTTTTTTTCTTCTTGTTTTTCTTTATTTTCTCTCTTAAGATTGCCTTATTCGGAAAGATAATGGTGCTTTGAGCAACCTGCTCTAGTGGGAGGTGGAACTGGATGATCTTTAAGGTTCCTTCCAACCCGAACCATTCTATGATTCTATGATAATAAAGTGTGTACTTAACTTTAAAGGGATGCACCTCTTGATTTCCACAGAAGTAATAATATATGTAAAGATAGTTGTGAATATAAATAATTTATTGAATCCTTGTTATGTGCAAGTGATCTTCATGTAAATGTTCAGCAGAGAATAAAAAATTCTTAATCCTTATGTTAACAGAACTTCTTCCCATCTGACCCTTACACCTAGACTGGCACATCATTACTCTTGGAGACAACACTGACTACAAAGACACCCTGGCTTAGTAAGCTTATAGACCTTCTATATAGCAAAAGTTAAGGCTAAACCTTAGCTATGTAATTATATTAATGGATTAAAAAAATTGTTTTCTATTGTATCACGTGGTGTTTTAAAATCACAGAAGTTTTATATAGTTAAGTGGTGCGGTAAAACAATGTAGCCTCCAATCTTGTTTTATTATTAAAGTAGAACACACTCTTTGCTCCCTTCAGTTATGATTATTTGGAATCTGTGAGAGTGTTTTAAATTATTAAAAATAAAAGACAAATATATAATGCATTCTTAGAAACTGAATATGGAGTCATTCATGCAAAAACCAGTAACATTTTCAGGTTTGTTTCACTGTTATTTGCATTTTTGTAACTGCTCCCTAAACTTTCTCTAGCTCTTTCTTATTTCCTGTGTAAAGTAGCTATTATGGAAATTGCTTACAGACCATATTAAATTAATGGTTTTCTGGAGAATGAAATAACTAGGATCCCACTAGATTAGATGTTCAAAACTGTCGGTATTTGTCACAAAATTCTTCCATCTCAAAATACTTGTGACAGTTCCATTGCAATATAAGAGAACCAACTCTTACTGTGAATAAAAATACAGGTTCTGTGTTGGGTGTAACTGTCAAGGTGTTGACAGTTGGTGGGGCCCACAGCAGAATTCTTTGGAGTGGACCCACTGCAGGACACAGCTGAGGCCATCAGTCAAGTGTGTGGCACTTCCGAGAAAACATGTTTAACAAAGGGCAAAATGCTGCATAGGATGTGAGGAGTGAGGATAAAAATTATGAGAAAACAACCAGCAGACCCTGCTGTCAGAGAAGGATAAGGAAGAGGTGGCCTAGATGCTGGAGCAGAGATTCCTCTGCAGGCTGTGGAACGGACCATGGTGGAGCAAATATCCACACTGCACCCCCTGGAGGACCTGACACCAGAGCAGGTGAATACTCCTTGAAAGAACTGATGATACCCCAGCCCACGCTGGAGCAAGATTATCCTGAAGGACTGCAGTCCATGGGAAGGACCCATGTTAGAGCAAAAGTGAGGGAAAGGAGTGGCAGAGAGGTCCTGTTATGAGCTGACTGCAACCTCTCACTCCCCATCCTCCTGTTCCACTTGGCGTGGTAGAGGAGTTGGGAATGAAGGAGCGAAGTTGAAACTAGAGAAAAGGGGGTGGTGGGGAAAAATGTCTTAACTTTTTGTCTGTTTCTCACCATCCAACTCTATTTTCAATTGGCAATAATTTAAATTAATTTTCCCCGAGTTAAGTGGATTTTGCCGGTGACACTACCTGGTAAGTGGTCTCCCTGTCTTTATTTTGACCCACGAGCTTTTCTCTCTTATTTTCTCCCTGTCCTGTTGAGGAGGTGGAGTGAGAGAGTGGATGGGTGGGTGTATGGCAGCCATTCAAGTTCAACCCACCACGGGCCACTATTAATATTTTGGCCTTGTCAATAAATAATACGTGTCACTATTTTTGTGTTAGTTCTAATTAATGTTTATAGCTTTTAAAATTCTATAAAATTCCAAAGATGAATTTTCATTTTCTGTATGAAATCTAGTAAACTACTCTAGGAAACTACAAAGCATTTATAATGTGTAATCTCCTGACTATTTAAGAATAGAATTTGATATTTCATTATTACTTTCCAAAATGACCGGTGAGACCACTTGTTCAATGTGAAACTAGGTATTGTGTAACTATGATTTTGAAAACATGATGCAGAAGCAGTGTTTCCTTTTCTCTTTCGTCACAAGAAAATAATTTTCTCCGGTTCACATCTCTGTATGACCTTCCTTAGGGTTTCTGTAGGAGATGGATTCAGGAAACTACCAGCTTTTATGAATATTAATGAAGTTACCTCAAAATTTCTACCTCCAAAAACCAATAAAAATATGCAATATTACATCTAACAAATGTATTCATGTGGGCACTAAGAATTTGATTTATTTAATTGGAAAATTAAAGGAAATAGAATTGCTAGCCCCACAGGTAAAGGATTTGAAATACTGTTACATTTGAAATACTATTCTGTTTGAAATATAAGAATACCCATGATACACATAGAGATTATAGCATCATAAATTTTGGTCAGGCGGTAATCCCATTTACATGACAGGAAAGTTAGAATAACAAAATGAAAGTCAATAAATTTGCTTTTCAGTGGCCATTGTCACACACATTATGTAAGTTTAAATACTTACATGAGGTTCAAATTTCAGTGATGCTAGCGACATACTTCATCATTATTATTATAAACACAGATACTATCTTCCAAACTGTGAATAAAAATATAGGCTTCTTTAGTGTTCTTTTTAGTGTTCATTTATTAAAAAAAACATGTTTAAAAATATTTTCATGCATAAAATCAGAATTAATTTTCCAGCCTTTTTAGTTAATCAGTTAATATCTGGCAGTCACAAAAACGAACACAGATGTTATCTGTGTTGCAGTATTAGTTGAGCTCTGATGAGCCACTACAGAGCATAGATTTGTATGTATGTGTATACATTGAGTCATGCCAGACAAGATATGTGGCAAAAAGCAGACTTTCAAAAAGCTCAGGGGCTTTTTTTGTGTTACTAGTGTTGTTTCATCTACTGCATTCCTAGCTGAAAAAGGTGGACAACCCTAGAGCTTAAATTTTTTCTGCAATATCTTTATCAGAGAACACCTATAACAAATGGGGATCTCTATTGAACACAATATCAAATTGAATTTGTGAATTTGTAGCTAAAAGTTGGATTTCATTGATTATATAGTCATGTAGAATTTTAATAAAGAAATTTCTGGAAAACATATGGCAGTTAATATTTCACCGCTAACATGGCTTCCAACAAGGAATGTCAGAGCTATCATGTTCATCTGCCATCCACATGTAGAAAGTGTTTAAAGTACATTCTCTAGAAATTCAGGAATCCTAGACAGACTAAAAACTGTAGAGAAAATAGTGGTATATCCAAAGGCTGTGAAGAGCAAGGAGGCAGTTAATAGGAATCTTAACCTCTGTTACTAGAATGAAGTAGATGGAGATGTGGAGAGAGTTTGTACAAATATTTAAAGGCATCTCAATGGCCCCCAGGGAATATTTATAAAGAAAACATTTTAGATCCCCCAGAGGTTTCAGTGGGTAGTATTTTGCAGTCACACTGAAATGATAAATCCATTTTTTTATATGTTCCCAGTACTATAAACAAAATTATATTAAATTGTTCTTCAGCATAAATTTACCATGAAACACTTTTATTTACTTTTTTCTCATGTTTCACATTTTCTCTGTCATGGTTTTCCAGCCAGTTCAAAAGCTGGTATTTTTAGTAGAGTATTTTCTGATTATCTGCTTTATTCTAATCAGAGGTAATGGTTTTTGTCGCCGTTTTATAGTATCCCTATTGTAAATGTTTTGTAATCTAACAAACACACTGTAAAATATCTAACGCAGGAACTACTGCCTTAAAAATTAAGGGTGACAGTGGTGGTTCATGGTCAAATTGTTTTTTCCAAGAAAAGGAACAGGCTGGAGAGTGAGCACCAAACTTGATAACAGTGACCTGAGGAATATTAGCTGGAGGCTTAGCTTTCTTCTAATGTATCATCCTTTCTTAACTTCTCTACAAAATAGTGATAGAAATGGTCTAATGAAGAGATTTACCTCATATTCTTGGAAGTTCTTGATTATTTTTTTTTTATATATACAAGAGGACTCTGGTTGCCTAGTTTTAATCTAAAAAGAGAAAATATTTAGAACCACCCTACTCTAACAAGAAGTTTACATAAAAAAAATCCCCCAAGTTCAGCAGTAT
>VXAK01003399.1:839-25018 GCA_013399435.1 Arenaria interpres | reverse complement strand
CTTTTTTAGTAGGGTTGATAAAACAAAACTAAAATTATCAAATAAAGGAATCATGTAGTGTGTGTGCTCTTTTGAGTAAGAACTCTTTACATTAGGCCCACCTTGTACTCTTTCTTCTCTTGAAAGAGAAGAAAGGAGGTAAAAAAAGCACCACAAAGGAAGAAGGAGATACTACACTGTAGAATAGTTAGATAAGGAAAAAATTACTTCTCTTTTGGGCTTTGTCTCATTCTCATTCTAATAGCTTTCTACTTTTAGCTTCCCCACTGAAAGATATCTTACTATCTTTTCTGCTGGCTCTGCTGCAGAGGTTGTTACCAGTCAATGCAGAAGGATAGTAACTTCTAAAAACTCTACAGCAATCCTTTCAGGAGTAATTTTAGCTCCACCAAGATAACATCAAAGTAGTAATTGCTTGAATTTGCAGCCTTTGTAGTAAGCCATAATACATGGGTGAGAATACTTTTTTATATACTAAATCTTCTTCTTCTGTAAAGTGTTTGTGTGTTCTACATAAGTACTTCAGCCTGTTAATTTAAATTATATTTTGCATTAAGACTTGACCAAATTCTGAAAGATTCAACAAAATGTATTCAACATTAAATATATGACCACATTTCTAATAAAGCTAAAGATAGGTAAAAGTGGAACATTTGCATAGTTTATATATATATATGGTTGCCATTAAGATAATCACCTCACTGTTGAAATAGAAAGTCTTGGCTCACTGTAATAGCTTCTGTGTGAATGGGATTATAAAATTAAGTAATCTGAAAAAATAGTATTCTTTCTGTGGAGGCAGCTGTTTGCCTTGTAAACTCAGCTTTGTGATGGGATTCACGGATGTTTGCAGTTGTGTTCCTATGAATTGCAGATGCAATTCTGATGGATAGGTGCAAGCAGCAGAATTGTGGCTGTGGATTTTCAGACTCAGGTTATCAAACAACTGAGCTACTGATATAAATGTCTCAATATTATACATTGTGCTTGCATCATTTTAGATATGCTATTTCTGGGAAGATTACCATATTATGTGTGCTTTGGAAGGAAGGAGGTGTACATATGCTATGAATTTGTGCATAAACAAAATGCATTTTCAGTGTATTCAGCTTCTTCTTTTTTAGTAGATATGTTACAATATAATGTTTTATATCCCACATCCTTATTGCATTTTTACCATAAAGCATCAAATAAAAATTCATACAGATAGTTCTGTCCTTGAGAAGATGGGAGACAGTGATCACAGATGGCAGATGATAAACATCTTATTTAGTGCAGTAGCTGAAACTTTAGGTACAGTAATGATAAAGACTATTAAAATTCCTCAATTGCATAATGTAGATTAGAATTTATTTGAGAGTTCTAAATTATGAAAAACTTAAAAGAATGTCTTGAAAGAAAAACAGGTTTTTTGATTTTTTTTTCTATGTTATTATTTTAGAGACATATTACTATGTATCTCCTTTGGTTGGTGCCTTTTTTTTGGCTCTGACTCCGATGGGGATTGTCATAGCTGCCAAACACCCAGCTACCAGAACTGTTCTCCATTCAGGATGGGAGCCTGTTATAACTGCCATGGTTATAAGCAGGTAAGTCTATTTGTCTTGCGTCGTCTTGATAGTCACCCTTTGTCTCTATGTGTCTTATTTAACACCTGATTGTACTTAAAAGAAATATTTAAGGATCCTCTAGGATGTAGAGTGTGAATATACTTTAATCTTCCTCAAACGAGGAAGTTACAAAGTTAAATCACAGGTGGGAGTGATTGGGGGGAGGCAGCAATAGCCTGTGGCATAGGCTGAGCAGGAGTGTGTCGGATCAAATGAAGGAAACCGTGAGCTATTCATCTCCTGCACTTTCCAGTCAAGATTGCACAAAGATCTAAGAGGTTATTTAGTCAAATGAAAACCATGAATCTTAAACGTGGAGTGATTGGCTGAAATTCTATGGTCTTTGTTATGCAATAAGTCAATTTTAATATATAAATAACAGTAGTGATGTTAGTCTGCAGCTGAGAATGAGGTAATGGCAGGGGGGAGGATGAATTGAGAAGAGCATTGTGGCTTGAAGATGTTCTAAAATAGATTGCTAAAAAGTTTTGAAATACTAAATAATGTAACTACTTGCCTTATTCCAAATATTGTACTTTGTTTTTCAGTATTGGTGGCCTTATTCTGGACACAACTGTATCTGATCCTAACTTAGTTGGAATTGTTGTTTATACCCCAGTAATTAATGGTAAGACTCTGACAGGATTATGTGCTACTATATATCAATGGATATACCTTTGTTTGAGAAAAGTCTATTACAGTAAATTTCTGTTTTGTTAATTAGTATCTGGTATATTAATTTCAATTTTTTATTTTGATGTCAACAGTTGTTTATTTGAATGCTTAAGGAGTGCGTCCTAATCCTATCTACTACAACCATTAAAACATGATAGAGAATGTGAGAATTAGGAACCTAAAGTATGCATTACGAAACTGAAAGTGTAAATATCGAAGTAGTAAAATATTGAATGATCAAATGTTATATTGAAACAGCTTTTCAAAGGATTTTCTTATGAACATTCAAGGACAAATTTACAAAATAGTAGTTTACTATTACATAGATATAAGAGCTAACAGGGATGCTACAGACAAGTAAATAGATTTTAAAGAAACATGTGTGTTGTTTCCCGTGCTTTGTATGTTCTTTCCAGGTGTGTAAGAATGTGTTTGTGAAAATTTGGTCCGTGTCTTCTATCTTCTAACAATAACAACAAGGCAAATGTTATAAGAATAGTTAATATCTCATCAGACTAAAGCAGTTTGAAAACCTTTTGTATCACAGGGTTGATATGTATTTACTTTGCAATAATTTTAATGACCAGATCTGTTCCCACTGTATTGCTGCCTAGATGTTCTTTCCCCCTTTTGTATTTCTCCATTTGATTTCTTACATTATTTTTCACTTTTATGTATTGTTGATTTTTAAACCATTTCTCCAGTTACCAAGATGATTCTGACTTCTAATTTTTGGCTTACAAAGTGTTTTTTATTTAACTTGGCCTTTCCAAATTCCATATGGGTATGTTCTATTCTGTTTTCTAACCTATCAATTACATGAGTTATGACCACTTGTTTTCCACCTTGATAATAAAATGTTAGTATGGACACTGAGTTTTAGTTTTGAATGACATTGCCTTGATATAAGTAGTTTTCCAGAGGTTGCTATCGGAAATGTAGCATGGGACAGCACCAAGACATTTTGATAAGCTTTACTACAGTTGAGAGTTAGTATATCTATTGCTGAGACCATTAGGCAAGCTGTTCAGTTAGAGGAGGAAATCTTACTGCTTTGACAGAAGCATGTGCTTGGCAAATTTGTGTAGTCTCATTTTACAGCTTTCATATCTTCTAGATGCTTATAAATTGTCATTTTAATAATTTGACCTAATACTTCTGTAGCAATATACACGTCACCAATATACAGATTCCCCACATCATCTTTTCCAGCCCCTGTTAAAGATATATTTTCTGTTTTCCCCATTACAGCCCTCTGGTATTCTCTAACTTCCAAGACAATCAGTTTGCAAAAATGATCACTGGTAATTCATGGATTGTTCATCTAGCTCTCTAAGGATGCACTAAATTTAACTTACCCTCGGGCCCTACAACATATCAGTTTCTCATCAGATATCACCACTTTTATGAAGGCAGTAGACAAAAGGAACTGAATATTTCAGTCTTCCATAGAGCATGTTGCTTGTTCTTCTTTCCCATTAAGGTCCTCTATTTCCTTTCTTCATATTTTTAATATGAAGCATGTCTGTGTTACCACTTGTATTCCTTGTTAAATGTAAATTAATTTTTAAAATTCAGCCTTTATGTTTTCTTGCCAGTGCCTTACCTTTATATTAATTTGAAATTGCAAGTGCTTGCATCTGCCTTTTGTATGTTTTCATTTTCATTTCCAGATACCTCAAAAGCAGGGCAGATGTTGATCTGTAACTTTTTTCTGCTTTACATCTGTAACTTTTTATATAGTAGCCCTTTTTGGTAACTCTCTGGATTTGTTTCTTAAAACAAGAGGATTGTTTTCAGTTTTTAGGCAGGGGTACCCAAACCAGTACTTTTACCAGTGGTCATACTTTCCTACATGACGTCCCTTGATTGCAAAACCCAACAACTGTCTGGTGATTGTTTCTTACTGTTTCACTATAGGCTTCTATTTCTGCTCCAGTGCGGTACCAGGATACTTCTGGATTTTCTTTAGAGACTCACTTATTCTTGGCTTGCTACCTACAACAGATACAGGTCTCATGGGTACATGCTTTTCTCAGGGCCTCATGCTCCTACCAGATGTTGCAATGATGATGGTCTTTTACCCAGTAGCAGTTATGGAATGCTCTTGTAAGTGGAACTATGCATCCTATTCAAGGTCATTTTCTTTCACAGAGACTGGCTGTGAAACCTGGATTGGTTTTGTGTTTACATTTTACCTTTTTAAAATTTTTTGCTAATGATTGGATTTAAATAAATAATTTTAGTTGCTAAGAGTGACAGCTTACTATAAACATGCCTCTAGAGAAAGCAGTGAATGTACCACTTCATTTCTTATTTTCTTTCATAAGTTTTTCAAGAGTTAAGGCAATGTGCATAAATTCTTTTGAATTTTCTTTATAGAAAAAGAAGTAGCCAAAAGCTCTATGTAGCCCTGGATGGTTAGCTGACAAGTGGAAAGATCCTTGAAGAGTGAGGCAGGTGGAAGGGAGGGAAAGCGGGGCATGGGGCTATCAGAGCAGGCAGAGAGAGAAAGAGTCCTTCAAGTAGGCAGGGACAGCAAGAGTTATGCTTGTAGCTGTGGCAGTCCCACAGTGGTCCCGTGGTGGTGATTCCTGTGGTGGTTGTACCACCCGCATTCAAAATGTTGCTTTTTCATAAGAAGTTTTGCATTTCTAGACTGCTTTTAGGCTTTGCCATCTACCCTCTAGAGAACTACACAATGCTTGAGAATGCTCTTTTCCAAGCCACACTCCATTGTTCCTCTAGATTTTTCATGCTTAGCTCCTTCTTTTCTTGTGATGCGTAAAGCAGTCTTCTCCCAGCTCTCAGACTTTAAACTTCTTCAGTGACTAGCAATGGACCATCAGCAAGTTGTTTATCATCCTGTGTCCATATTTTCAGGACCTTTGTTGTTATCCCAGACTTAAACTCTACATTGTAAGAAGAGAAACCTCATACCAAGCTCCATTTTGGAGCTCATTAACAAGCTCACAACAAGCCTAATAGGCCAAGACCAGAGTCTTGCAACTGCAGCATAAGGTAAAGTTCGCCTAAGACGCATGTGATAATGCTTTTGCAGTACCACTGTGCCACGACAGAAGCACTAAAGAATTCTGGTTTTCCCTCATCCACAAAAGAGTAGAGGGGACCAATGTGTAAGTGCTGTATGTGAGTGTGCTAACCCACTCAACCCTCAAAATTCAAAGGATAGAGGCATTTCTATTGGAAAATGTAGAGAAAATATGTTCTGTGTAGAGGATGCAGAGTGGACCAGTTTTGTGGTACACCTCCTGGAAAAGGAAATTGTAGGTAGGTGATTTTTTGGGTTGCTGTTAGATTAGCCTCTCCTGGGTTTCATAATTCTACTGGCACCTTTTGATATTGCTGGTCAGTATAGTGTAGTAAACTGGAGTTCAGGAAATCTTTCAGTTAAAATAGCACATCTGTTGACATTCATTTACTGTCGGAAAAGGTGTGCTAGACCACTTAACAGATGGCGTTTTAAATAATACTGTTGCAGAAAGCTTTCTCTACCGGTGCTTTCCTGGCCTTGGAATTCTCATTGTAAGCCTGTAGTGAAAGGAGCTGAAGGTTTTCCCCTCAAAAGCTTTTCAGATGCCTTTTCCTTTCACTTACCTTAAAGCTCATTGCTCCTATGACAGAGGAAACCTGAAAGAAACCAGGGAAACCTGAAAGAAGTATTGTAACCTATTGGGATTGTGTCCAGCCAAAATTTGAGGACAGTGTAAATTTGTCCAGCATTTCAAGCTGTCACTTTTTTTCAGTGCCAGTTGCTGTATCTCGAAGTCCTGAACAGTTTGCCCTGCAAAGTTGTCAGGTGTTAGGCTTCCTGTGTGTGCCATTAAGTAGCTTTCAGCCTGGTCCTGTCTAGGTCACTTGCATATTCTTAGATGGGAGACAAATTACTTTCATCACATAGGTTACAGTGTGGAGCCATAAATCCTTTGGTTTAAGAAATATTGGTCTGGAATTTGAGCAACCTCAAAAGTTCCTGCCCCTGTTAACGATAACTGCAAATATTTGCCAAGAATATTAAAACGGTTCGTTATATGCAGACAGGCATTTATAGTCAGCTTTACTGCTGGTGGCCAGAAGTGTTTCACAACCGCTTTTCCAATTTTCCCCCGTTAAACACATTTCTTGAGATGAATAATTATTTTTAATTCTATGGTTGGTTGGGTAAAATTGTAACTCCACTTTTTACAAATAAATAAATAATTTTGTGGTTTCAGCCATTGTGGTACTTACAAACTACTTGAGATTTAGATGTCTATGTTTGATGTACTGAAGTTCTGAATAAAATAAAGCCCAAGCATGGCTGTGCTTCAGCCTAGATACTCAAGTTGATCATTATGTTTTTTAATGGATGAGACGATTAAAATTTGCAAATCCTCTTACAGCATCACAGCATGTTGTATTTGGTTCAGGAACTGCAATTTGCAAGTAACTGAATTTCTTTTGTGCAGAAAAAAGATAATGCCTTAAACAATTATATGCTTCTGAATATGCAGCAGAAATGAACTAAGGTGCAGTTACCAGATAGAGTGACTTTCCTTTCCATTTTCGTCGTATGCTCAGACAAAACATTGTGACATATCTTCTAAGTATTTGCATTTCAGGAATTACTGCATAATAACAAACATGTTGGTAGACTACCCCGTACTTATGCATTTTGTAGAATGGAGGATCTGCAAATTAATTCTGAGAACATCTGAAAATCAGAAATGCTTTGCAGGTTTTATGCAGAAAAATTTGCCTTTGCAGATGGTTTGAAGCAATACTTTTTAAGGGTAACATAAAACTGTTGTAGTATTTCTTACTCTTTGGCTGTACATATTGTAAGATTGCTTGATATCTGGAGGGAATAAATGTAGATCAAGGAATACGAGAAATCCATATGAGAAAATCTAACACAAAACTTACTGTATGTCTGTTGTCTGGGAGATGAAAGTTAAGCTTACAGTGTATTCCCCAAACCACACCTTTTTTATCTATTAGTAGGATAAATTGAATGACAGACTTTCACGTTTTTCAGAGAGCTTTTGCTGTAAATTGAGTGCTTCGGAGAATATGGAAAGAAAATACCCAGAAACCATTCCTCCTCAGAAAAGAAAACGCATTTTTTTAATAACTTTGTATATTTTGATCTCTTAGAGCGTAGTTGTACTCTCAGCTTTCACACAACAGAGAAGTGCTTTGATTAGAAGAAAACCATTATCTCAGACAATTGAGCATCTGAAATTTGCCTCTGTAATTTACAAGGGAAAGCATTAGTGTACCTGTATGGTAGTAATTGGTAGTAGAAACCCAATTTTGCTGGGTTTCAAATTAATTTTTCTGCATCTTGAATTGGAAAGAATGTGATAGTCTCAAAAGGCACCTATACTGGATGAAAATAATGATATAATTATATGATATAATTCAGTCTTTATTTTCACATGAAAAAGGAGGAAGGTTTTAATTCTGGCTATTTAATTCTGATGCATTATTGGGTTATAGATTTTTTCTACATTTTAGTTGCGAGCCTGTACAGGTAAATTTGAATATTCTATGGTATTAGAGGCGTGTGTTCTTTCTTTTACATCTTACTTGTAAATTTTTTACAAGATTTCAGTAACTATTACTTTTTATGTCAAAATTATATCTAGAATATTTTCATTTTTTGACAATCACAGAACAATTTTTAATTAGGCATAAGAAAGAAATAATTTATAAGGCAAATGAAGCAGAAACTACTCAATTTTAAAATGTAAGAGTTTGCATATATAATGTTGTCTCAAAGACTTCTCTTAAGAAACAACCCCAGAGGAAAACCTAACAATTTCCAACTGTTTCCTTCCAAACATTTTTAAGTATTAAAAGAAATGCTACAAAGTGCAAAGAAACATAGAAGTATGGATGAAAAAACAACATTAAAAGTACCTAGTTAAGCTTGGCTTCTATTCTAAGTATTTGGCTTGCATAAAACATGATTTTTTGAAGTTAGTGATAGAGAGGTCAGGGCAAAAATTGATCTTGAACTTTCTGAAAGATAATCTGATTATTCAAAAATATAGAGGTTTCGGTCACTATTGTAACTGAGATTCTTTTCCTTCTTTTTAATTTCATTTTTGTAGTACAAATGACATGAAAGAGCATGTTGTTATTGAACTCCAGAAAGACTAATTGGCATGATCGACTATTTTGAACTATGCATTGTATGCAGGAGTGCACGAAAGTGAGAATGTTCTTGCCTTCCTTCTCTTGATCGATTTACAAGAAAAATCAATTTGGGAATTGAATTGGCCTAATTCTTCCCTTATGTGGGTATTAATTGATTTTTGTCCCATTGCACAAGCTGTATTGTAGGTGCTCGGGAACAACATGGTATTCTGTCACTGGTTAATCTCTCTCCATAGAATGGGATTGCTAAAAATCTTTAATTTCAATTAATTGATATGCACATGGTTTGCCATGCCTACACGATTATTTATGTGCCAGATCATACAACTGTTCGTTATAGTCTTGTGTACAGTTATGGCACTGGTCATTAAAGCTGAGTATGTAGGGTTTATCTTGTGTTCTCAGTGCTTTCATAGGAGGCAGTTTTCTGCATGAACCTTTCTTCATTTATTTAAGTAAAAGGAAAAAAGAAGCATGAGATGTTTTAAAAATAAATGCATGAATGTTTGTAAAGTACTCAGATTTATAGTGACACGCACCACTGAAAAGCAGAAAGGAAGCTACTAAGTCTCTATTCAGTCCAAGCTCTGAATAGTGCATATTAAATAAGACTATCAGGTATTTATTATATACTAGGGATAATTTATCAAAGTGATGTTTAGTTAGACAATAGTTTGTGGCATTGAATTAGAGGTCTGAGAGGAAGAATATTAGTCCTATTATTTGACTGCATCATAATTGATTCCAATTCTACTCATGGAGCATTTACAGATAGGTTAGAGGGCTGCATCTCATTTGAACTTTGGTTTTGGAACACCTTGATTCTGGGTGCCTGGCCAGCAGATAAACTAAAACATAGGTGAAATAGAGTTGGAAGGAAGAGGTGGCTTTATTTAATTTTTTATAAAAACAAAGAATCGTTTAGGTCGGAAGAGACCTTTTGAAATCTAGTCCAACTCCCTGCTTGAGCAGTGTCCACTAGAGCAGGTTGTCCAGTACGGTATCCAGTAAAGTTTTGAATATCTCAACAGATGGATACTCCACAACCTCTCTGGGCAACCTGTTCCAGTATTTGACTACCCTCACTGTAAAAAAAAAAAAGGTAGAGGGGGTTGTATTCGGGTGGAATACCTTGTGTTTCCATTATTTCTCATTGCACTTGTCCCATTGGTGGGTAGTACTGAGAAGACCCTGTCTCCCTTGTCTTCATCCCTCTCCTCAGGTATTAATATACATTGGTAAGATCTCCCTGAGTCTTCTCTTCTCCAGGCTGAACAGTCATAGCACTCAGCCTCTCCTCAAATAAAAGATGCTACAGTCCCTGTGGTCCTGTGTTGGACTTGCTCCAGTAAGTCCATCTTTTGTACTGGGGAGCTCAAAAATGGACATGGTACTCCAGATGTGGCCTCACCAGTGCAGGGTACAGACGAAGCATCACCTCTCGTGTCCTGCTGGTGATGCTTTTCCTAATGTAGCCCAGGATGCTGTTGGGTTTCTTTTCCTGAAGGCGGATTGCAGGGACATGGTCAACTTCTTGTCCTCCAGGACCTCAGAGTCCTTCTCCGCAGAGCTGCTTTCCAGATGGTCAGTTCCCAGCCTGTACTGGTGCATGGGGTTATTCCTACCCAGAGGCAGGACTTCGAGTTTCCTCTTGTTCAACTGCATGAGATTCCTCTCGACCCAATTCTCCAGCCTATCCAGTACCCTCTGAATCGTAGCACAACCCTCTGGTTTATCAGCCACTCCTCCCATTTTTCCATGGAAAATGTTACCCTGTTTATCAAAACATGCAGTGTAAGATCTCAGGGAAAAAAAAAACAACAGCCCAATGTGTTACCCAGAACATTGGATAGTCTCGGATTAGTCTGCATCAGCAACACTTACCAGGCTTCCCTTAACTTTTGTTTTTATGTGTATTGAGGGTTAAGAAACAAAGTTTTGCTTTGAAATATTCTTTAAGATGCATTGATGTAAATTACTTTTAATGTGTTTTTCAGAATAGCATGGTTACTTCTATTATTAGAAAAAAGTCCTTTTTCCAGATCATGATTAACAGAATCATGCCCCTAGGCCTCTTCACAAATACATGACGTAGTTTTGCCTCTACTTTCAGTATGGTTTTCTTACAGTTTTCTGCTTGTTAGACAAAAAAGAACCGTGACAACAGTTTTCAGAAGAAGTATTTATTCTTGCTTAGCCCTTAACTGGCTCGATAAAATGATGAGGTTTTCAATTTTCTTTTAATGTTGTAAGTCAGCATGACATCCTTCACACTCCAGGAGACAACGTCTCTTCAGCTTATTGACAAAGTAGCACTCTCATATTGAAGTTAAACACATCTGCTGTTCTGAGAGGAATGCAGTAACAGTTGCAGGATTTTACTTTTGAAGGAAATAATTTTCCTCTTGAGTTGTAGTTCTCGTGAGAATGAAAAGAAGCTAACAAAGTTAGTCTTTATTATAAAGTAATTGCTACGATGACTGAAATACTGTTTTCCAGGAAAAAATTTCCTGACCTAAATGTTCATGGAAACAGTCCTCATAAACGTCTACAGATATTTTCATAATATGAGCAGCTTCTGAGCACACGACCATTTTATGCATTCAGAGGATGCTGAGAAGCTATCAATTTTGTGTATTGACATCTTGTCAACCTACGCAGTTTTATCTGTTTTCTGCTTCTTGTGGGGATCTGATTAATCTAGTACTGCTGAGATAACTTCACATGCACAGGCACTGCTGTTACAAAACAAACTAAACATCTCGGTACATATTGAAGTGATTCATTCAATGCAAGCACAGCTTTACACAAGCCATTCTATGACCAGCAGAATAATGAAAGCTGATTCCATGCTGATTTGTATCCCGAGTTTTCAGAGCACCAGATAGTCCTTGCAACCCCCAGTGTTCCTTATGGCCTTGTGTCCCTGCAATACCCGCTCCTCACAATGTTCTCTCCGTTCTCCCTCTGCTTTCCACAACATCATCGTTCCTCTTCTGTGTCACTGAACAACTAGCTGAGCAAGAGGCATCATGCCCAGCTCCAAGCCAGGTGCTGCCTGGCCAGTTGGCCTGCTTATACTGTTAACTATACAGCTCATATCATTGCCTTTGCCTCACTGAGGGCACAGGTTTGAATCTTTATTTACCTGGCCACTGCTTCCTGTTTGTTAGCTTGTTTAACCAGTATCTGTAGGAATCCTTCTGTCAGACGTGGTTGAAATTGGCCCAAAGGCTTAAAATTAGATAGAAGGAAGAATTGGCAGAAGAGTGCATAGAACTAAAAGACCGTGTGACTGCTGCTGCCCATCACCATCCATTGTCAGCTGGTTGGAATTGAGCCAGGTATAGTGATTCTAGAAGCTTTTTACACTTCAGTGCACTCACCTGTCTTCTGTGGGTTTGAAAATATCCACATACCACTGATGTTAGATTATTGAGACGAAGAACAAATGAAATGTAAAATAATGCTTTTTAACATATGAATATTGCATTTCCAGTTCACTAAAATAGATTGCATATGTTCGGCTTAGCTGTAATTAAAATTCAAAAGAGACTGTTAGACCTCTTGAAAACACGCTCCACAGTGGCTGTTTTGGTTAGCATGTCAACTTCCTTTGCGGAGCAGATATCACCTTCTTTTTACCAGCGTCCCATGGCTCTCCAGTTTTTTTTAGGTTCGCTATTACTATTTTTCCTTCATTTTTCTTGTTATCCACAGGCACAACAGGGCATGGGGCGTACTTTCCCTTAACAATGGTTATAAAAGTAAAAAGATTTTTGATTAATAGCTATCCATCAAAGGTTTGACAACTAATCTCATACCTTCTTTCCTACACTTGTCTATGTCTCTGCTGTCCAGACAGTTTTTTTATTGCCATTTCAAATGGGCAAATTTCCATTTCCCTTAATTCATTTCTCTCACTCAGTTTCCTTTGTTATTAATTAGGGAAAGAGGTCCAGACCATCTATCATATGTTTGTGATTGTCAGAATTTGTTGAAGCAGATAATTATCAGTCACAAGAGAAAATTGCATACATCCTAGGAAATACTTGAAGGTGAATACTTGGGTTTTTTTGTCCCAACATGGTTTATGGTTGCATTGCTACAAACCTCAAAGCATACCTTGAAAACAGCCCTATTTATTTCTATCTCCTATTTCTTTTCATAATAGATAGGGATAGTGAGAGGAGTTTATGATTTTTTTCTTTTAATATTGTTTTGATTATATCAGTTATATATCAGTTGTCTGCCTGCTTGTAATTACCCAGATTGCTTTTATCCCCTCTTTTTAAAGCAGAAACTGTTTCATATTTTCTAGTCATATGGCACCATCCCCAGCTTTGTAGCTTTATTAAGAAGCAGTTTTACATAACAGCTTTTTCATAATTCAGTCACAGAAATTATCTGATCCGCATACAAATGTAGTGCATTGATCCTTAATTTTATCTCTGCCTCCCTTTCCATACCTTATTCTCATTAGCCAGAAGTCTCAAAGTTACTGTTCTCAATCAAAAGACAGACTTTGGACCCTACTTAGATTTTTTAAAATCTATTTAAACCCCTTTTATATTTTATATAAATCTCTTATTTTACTTTTCTTTCTGTAGTTTGTCTGGAAAAAAAAAGCTACTGTAATTTTAATTTTCTTTGCAAAGAGTGACTCAACCTTTTGGTAGTTCATATTTTGTCCCTATACCTTCTGACTGGGAAGATGCAGGTAAATTTGATGAACAGTCCTTTCTGCTAACTCCGTGATTTGTTCTAATAGCTCATTTCCTGATTCTATTTGAAGCTTTTTGCTTAGAAGTCCTACTTCCTTGTTAGATTCTGCCATTAATTACCTTTAAGCAGCAGTGAGGCAGTGAGGAGTTCTTAGTATAGATCTTTGTCTTATCCACTCCATACTCACCAAAAGAATTTCACAAATAGAGTCTTCTGGTGACCACAGATATTTGTTCTGCAACCAGACAAAATCCTAAGGATCAGATAAACAAATCAGTTCAACTACAATAAACAAAGATTTTCTCCTTTCTCCATTGCTATGTAAAGCATCTGGGGGAAAAAAAAAAAGAAAAGAAGAAAAGTATATGCTTAATATGCAGGTAGAAAACTCTAGGGTATAATAACAATACAAAAATTCTATGCTAGTACCACTGCGTTCTATAATGTAGAAATAACAAGCTGGTTTGGTTTTCTTTTCATTAAAGTAAAAACTGATGGAACATAGAACGGCCTAGGTTGGAAGAGATCCCAAGAGATCATCTGGTCCCATCTTTTGTGGGAAAGTGAGCTAGATGAGATTATCTAACACCCTGGCCAGTCACGTTTTGAAAACATCCAGTGAAGGGATGGTTGTTCCAGTGAATGGTTGTTCTCAGTGTAAAAAAATTCTTTTTTATATTGAGATGAAACCTCTTTTGGTGCAACCTGTACCCATAGCCCCTTGTCCTCTCCATGTGGCTCCTTGTGAAAAGACATCCTCTGTCCTCTTTATATCCGCCCTTTAAATACTGCAAAACTGTGATGAGGTCTCTCCTGAGGCTTCTCTTCTCCAGGGAGAGAAGACATAACTCTTTCAGTCTTTCCCTATAGGGCAGGTTCTCCAGACTTTGGATCATCTTCATGGCCCTCCTTTCCCCCTTCTTCAATCTGTCCATATCTTTCTCGAATTGTGGGGACCATAACTGGACACAGTACTCCAGGTGCAGTCTGACAAGCACTGAGTAGAGTAGGATGATCATGTCTCTGTTGCTGCAGATAGAAATGGATGCAGCCCAGGAGATGATTTGTCTTTGTAGCTGCAACAGCATACTGCTGACTCGTGTTCATCTCATCCACCAGGACCCCCAGGTCCCTTTCAGCAAGGTTGCTCCCCAGCCACACAGATCCTAACCTGTACTGGGCTTTTTTGTTATGCTTTTTTGTTATGTTGTCTCAGGTGCCGGACCTTACACTTGTCTTGTTAAACTTAATACTGTTGTTGCTAGCCTACTCTTCCAGCCTGTCCAGGTCTCTCTGTAACAAGGCTCTCCCTTCTGATGTGTCCACCTTAGCACCCAGTTTGTGTCCACCTCAGCAAACTTGGTGAGGGTGCTTTCAATCCCATCATCCAGGTCATTTTTGAAGATGTCAAACAGTGTGGGGCCCAGTATCAATACCTGGGGGACCCGACTTGTAGCAAGTGGCCAGCCCGAGTAAAAAACCCGATTGCCATCCTCTGAGTGTGACTTGTTAGCCAATTTCCTACTCATCTCACAAAGTACTCATACAGTCTGTAACCTACCAGTTTGTTCAGGAGGAAGCTGTGGGAAACTTTCAGATGCTTTGCTGAAGGGGGGTTTGGCATCTGCCCTCTTCCAGTCATCAGGGATGTCCCCTGATCTCCACAACTTTTCAAAGATTATAGACAGTGGCCTTGTAACAATGCCAGCCACTTCTCTTCGCATCATAGAGTGGTTTGTTTTACAGAAATTATTTCATAAAAATGGTTTTTTCTAATGAGGAGTATATTAACAGTTGTTGTGGAGAAGGTAGAATCTCCATCTTTTAAAAATCAATTATTCAAACACTTGTGCTTTCAACCTGAATTATGAACGGTAGAAGATTATGCTTAATCCTGCTCTGTGGCAAAGGGGAATGGATAGATTAGCTCTTGAAGTCTTTTCCATGATTCTTTTCTATGATTCTATGTGTGAAATCTGCAGTTATGCTTGTGGTAGTGCTTTGCTTTATTTATACTTGTCAGCAATACTGACGTAGGAAGGTAATCCAGCAGTGGCACAAGTGCTGGTGTTCCAAGAGGGATTTCCAAAGAAGAGGGAGCGAAGAAAGGGAGTGTTACCTGTGAGACAGCATCAGATTGAACCTTTTGAGGAATCTTTTGCACTTATCGTGAATTAAAACCAATCTCCAAATATCCAAATTTCCAACATGGATATTCCAAATATCCAGTGATACACCAAATCGCAGCCCAAGTCTTTTGACTTATTTTAGTGCTTGATGTTAGCCTGTCTATAACTAATATACATTCTAAAGACATTTCTCTTTTTGACTTTTGTGTGTAGGAGACTGTGGTAATCACAGAGGAAGTTGGTGAATTTGCAAAAAAAATATTGCCTACCAGAGGAAAAAAATAGTTGAAAATTCACCACTTGTTCCTTTTGTATTTCAGGTATTGGTGGTAATTTAGTAGCTATTCAAGCTAGCAGAATTTCTACCTACCTCCATTTACATAACATTCCTGGAGAGCTGCCAGAAGAAGCCAAGGGTTGCTATTACCCGTGCAGAACCTATTATGGTTCAGGTATGTATTAGTCAGTTAATTGTTAAAATTACTGTCTTGTGTCTCCTGAGTAATGTGCTCTAGGCAATCCTGCTTTATCAGGGGAGTTGGACTAGATGATCTCTAGAGGTCCCTTCAACTCTGACAATTCAATTATTCTGTGTCTCCTCTTTTCCCCCTTGTATGCCAGACTGTACCCCCAGTGTGAAATGGCAACAAACTGAACTTGTTGTATGCAATTCAAAGGCAGCAGAAGCTTGGCAGTTTCCTTTGCCTGCAGCTGTTTATCTGTGAGAATCACAAGGAACTTCCTGCAGGAGGTGATGGATGGAGAGGAACACGGGGAAAGATGTAACCCTGGCAAGGGTCAAAGATAGGGACTGATGAGGCAGGACACTGTGATTCCCACTCAGAAAGATTTCAACCTTCATCTTTCTTTAGCTTGCTTACCTTGCTTACCTAGCCTTTCTCGTTTAACTCCAGAAGTTCAAACCAATCTCCTGTTAGGAGAAAACTCTGTATCTAACATTATTACTAAGCCAAGTCCCTGCTTTCCATTTCCGATTTGCCATTTTCTTTCTAGATTCTTGCTTCACAGTTTATTCCTCTCCTGTATTACCTCCTTTCCTAATGATGTAATAGCTGTTGTGAAATGTGATGTGTCAACACTTTCACATTTATGAAATTAATTGGAACAGATGAGCAAATGGTAAATGTGGGTTTGCTTTTTTGAAATATAAGGCACTTTTGAGGATGTCTTGAATATGGTGTCTTGGGAAGGTTTTAGGACGTCACTACAATTCCAAAAATTTAAATGTACATGAGTAGAGAATGAAAGCAAGCAGGTTGTACCCTCTTCTGGAAGAACCCTGCTTAACTTTTCTGGCAGACACTACAGGTGGTTTCCCCACTCCCTACCATGACAATCCTCAAGGAGTCTTTTAGCAGAAAATAAAGCTTTCTGTTTCACAATGGCCAACACTATGGAGTTCCAAAACTGGAATTTACTATTAAAAAAAATCTGATATAGTAATCGAAGAGCTCAACTGAATTTTGTATTTTTTTTTTAATTGTAGGAGTAAATAACAAATCAGCCCAAGTTCTGCTTCTTTTGGTGATTCCTGGACACCTGATTTTCTTGTACACTATCCACTTAATGAAAAGTGGCCACACTTCCTTAACTCCTATCTTTATAGCAGTATATTTGTTTGCAGCTCTGCTACAGGTAAGAACAAGTACAACTTGAAAATGCTTGTATAAAATCAAGTTCGTGAAGAAAATAATGTTTTATCTGAATTTTGAAATCTCATGAATAGTACAAGAAGGTATGTGTTAATACCAGCTTTCCACACAGTTTTGAAGTAACTAATTATCTCCACTCATATAGCTTACACCGGTTCATCTGTATTGTGAGTGCTTTTCAGAAGAAGCTTGACTGCAATATTTCCCAGTCATGCATCTTGTGCTTTCTCTTTCACGTGCTTCTTGGAACCATTGCATCTAAACCCCCCATCATTTTAATCAACTAGCGGGGAAATGGAGAGAAGGAAAAGTAACATTTATGAATGATGAATACATCAAGCAAAACTCTCAAAGAAATATCCTAAAGTGCTTCATATTACTGGTTTAGTTACCATAGTCAAACGTGCAGTAGATGAGAACGTTATGAGTTGCTTGGGGCATTCTTAATATTTATTGAAGTCAAAAGTAGTCTGACAGTGATCACTGTATAAGAAATTGTAATTGTATTAATTCTCAAACTTTGTTATATTATTTTGGCTGGTCTTACCTAGTGGCCTGTTCACACCCAGCAAGGGCAGTTCTTGAAAGATGCCTTTTGAAATAGCGAGGTTTTAAGGTGAAATAATTTCATTTGGAGAAATCAGTAATACAAAATGAAATCTTTTTATTAAATCCACAACCAATTCTTAGCTGAAACCTGGCTGAATTAACTATAATGTTTCATTGTACCTTAAAAAAAAAAATGGACTGTTTATGTTACACAATAAAAATACAATTAAAATATCCATAAGTTAAATACGCATACTGCTTCTAAAAATGTGACCAATTTAGTTTTAAAACACAAATAATATTATCATCAATCAATCTTTAAAAAAAAGTTATATATATAATTTTTAATGCCCTGAATTGTCTCTCTGTTTATCACACTTCTATTTCAATAAAGATAGTTTTTGAAAACTGTTACTATTTTAATTTCATATGTGAATTCCATGCTTTTTAAGTGGAATATAACTGGGAACATTCCAACCTTTGCAAGTGAGAATGGCATACTAAAAGTTATAAATTACTTTGCATTGTCCTTTTACATAATATTCCTAGTTTCCAGCCTTATCACTTGTTTTATAATGTGTTTTCCTGAGGAAGTGATGCTGTTCCTTCACTCTGTCCTTTCTAATAACTTTTGAATCCTTTGGCCTGTTTCAGACAAGTTTTTCTGAGTCTCAGCTCTCTTAGTGATACTGAGTTCTTATAAGCTTAACAAAAACAGGTTGGGGAAAGAGTCCAATGTTAATGTGAATGCCGCTGCTGAAGGTAAGACTTCAGTGTGATTTCAGCCTTTATTAGACTTCAGAAATTCCACATGGGAATCAACCTGAATTCATAAATCCACATGAAATCCATACAGACCTCCTGCTCACAGAACTGCAATCATAATACGTTCAGGGATACAAGCCTTTTCTTCAGCAGCAAAGGATAGAGTAAGATGTGAAAAATGCAGAAGTGCAGCTGAAAACCAAGTTGAGGCATTAGGGCAAGACTTTCAGTCACACACTAATTCAGACCCAGAATTGGCACGTATATGCATATGAAGTTGATTTTTATAAATTCAGGGTCTGATTAGAGTATTCAGTTTTGCAATTGTGTATCTGCATTGCAGTCCATAAGGCCACACCTGGTTTTTTTGATTTTTCCCCTATAAAGCAGACATATAGCTTTCTAAATTTTTCCCCCCACTCCCTTTTATCCCTTCCTCTTTATCGTCTGTCTTTGGCCATAACAGACAGTTTGAGATGTATTTACTTTGAAACTGAGTAGCAGTATTGCACACTATAACTTCTTTTGGGTCTTGACAGATTTACAATTTGGAACCCCATGTTTTTTAACACCTTCTGAAACACATTTCATGGTTTCTTTTCCTGATTTTAATTATTCTGGCATTTTTCTAGCAGTAATTATTGAAGATTTGCATACCTCTAATTAGAGCAGATTTAAATTTTTCAGAGATATGATTCATGCTTTAACCCTTAGATATTGAACATGTTTTGTTTACCTGTTGGTCTCAAGCACTTCCCTGCTGCAATTGTGTGCTTTTAAGTTTCTCCTTTCTCAAGGAAAACACTTAAATATTTTCACTCATTCCTGTTTCCTTTTTTCAGTGACATCACCTAAACACCTGGATATAGTAAAGAACAGGTTTCAAACTGCCATTTCTATTGGCATAAGCCAGCATTTACCGATCTCGTTTTTCTAGAATTCTTTTATATTTTTGTCCTCCCAATGAGAGCTTTTCCAGTTGTCTTGTAAAACTAAAAAACCTAACAGAGAATTGTTGTAATTTCAGTTATCAACAAAACAAATCCATTGTCAGCCTTTTGAGCAGTGACATATCTGCATTCTAGGCCTTTTTTATAATATATTGAACTTTGCATTTATTTTCACTTTGCGTGGAAAGGCATATGAAAATGGATGTCAAAAATTACAAGCCTGCTTGCGGGCTTTATCTTCTGTGTTTCAGGTGGTAGATGATACTTTAATGGAACACAATGATTCACAAAAGTGAGTTAATTATGGAAAGTCCTGTGTTTGAGGAGGTTTGGTATCACTACTTTGCCCTTTCCAAGTCCTTACTTACATTGAGCTGAAGGGCACAAAGGGTAGCTGAATAATGATTATGGCAATATGCCACCTAGTTACATTTTTCCCCACTGTGTTAAAAAATTAATGCTAAATTAAAAACAACACCAGCAACAAAGCAAATTTTCTGTCTTTAAAATTCAAGTGACTATTGTAAGATGTTAAATTATTTAATGACATATTTTATGGTGGACTGAAATAGACTGTTAATTAACTTCAAAATCTGTTTATTATCTCTGATTGTCCAGCTTTGTGTTTATTTAAAATGGAGAGGAAGGGGTAGGGAAATCACAAAAGTAGAACTGGAAAGTTATAATAAGCTGAAAAAAAAACCAAGGAAATATTAACACAGAAAATTTAATTATAAAAGTTTAATTAATTTCTCTCTTCCTCTATCACTTTATGCACATTATCTCTACAGTAAATTTGTAACATATATATGAATTCTATTTGGCATTTTAACAGAACTTTTTCAGTTTGCCTGTAAACTTCAATATTCTTCCCAGTGGTAAAATAGAATTTATTTACATCGCAAGATCTTATTGTATTACTGATGTTCCAATCAGATAGTTAATTTCATTTTCATCCAATTCTGATACTTTCATAGTTCAATTTTTGCTTTTTCACCACCCATGCCTACCAGCTTCTTTCCTCTCTTCTCCCTACCTGTTCTTTTATATTGTCTCCCCAGCATATCATTTTATTGAAGTCTTTATGGGAAATAAGTAATGAATATGACATGATGTACATTACCAATAGTATGATTTAGTTATTATTGACCAAAAATACACTATGTAGTAAAACAGGGTACAGTTTCACTGGATATGTGGCTTCTAAAAATCGTTAAATTAAGATATTTTAAATAATATGAGTAGCCAGTATTATCCCATGCATTCTCTTTGATTGTCTTAAAAAAAAAAAAACAGTTCTGAGTTTCTAGACTTAAGAAAACCCAGGAAGTGTTTAATTTTCTTTTATTTTGATTTCCCTACCTTTAATATTATGGTTATTTCTGTTCTTTAAATACATATATTTTACACATATTCTTGAAATGTTCTTCAATTGCATTTATAAATTGGTTCTATGAAATCCAAGGCTATACTCCGTTTATCTTTAGTCAGGCTAGGGTTTCACAATTATATTTTCATAACAGTGGGGAAAACTGCACAAATATTTATATTAATCTGGATTTAACTAGAAATTTTAGGCTTGAGTTCAAAAGGTCAGAATTAGCTCTGCTGTGAAGAGTCTGTTCTATTTTCATGAATGGCAGCGCCAGAGGAAAATAAAAAAAAAAAAAAAGTGGCCTCTATTTAGGAGAAATACTCTTTTCTTGAAAGTTTTACAAAAACAAGTCACACATGAGCACGTACGAGCATGCTTCATGCAGTTACAATCTGGCATTTGACCAACAAAGAATATATTTATTGAAAACCACTCCTCCTCTTATACCTCACAAAGGCACAAGTATTTTTTAACTGTGTGAGGCTGTGAACTGAGCAAAGTTTCATCCTCTGTCTTGCCAACCTGCAGCAGAATGGGAGCAGCCCTGAAACTATGAAGCCATCAGTCCTAGCACGGGGCTCGGAGCGTTCAAAGGCGGCCTCTGTTCTGCATGTTCTCACTGAGCCAGTAAAATGCCCTCTAAGGAATTTTCACACCTCCTAACCAAATCTGAGCACACGGTTACGTTAAAGACTCAGGGAATAAACAAACAATAGGAGATTCCCAGAGCTATTACCAAGCAAATAAGTAATTCCAAAATGCAGTCCTTACTAAATGATGAAGATCAGATGTCTACTGCTGTGAAGTACCTTTTGCAGTGCTTCGGGACTGTTTGGGGCAAAAGAAAACCAAGAATTCATCAGTGCTCATAATGGCTTCTCGCTCACATCAAAAATGTATTGGATTTCTTACTAGTGTGAGGATTCTAATGATGCCATGGGCCTCTTCAATGTGGAAAAATGACTCATGGCGTATACTGAGATATTATAGAGAAATAAGGAAGGTTGTGTTTATAAAGAAAATATTGATGCATTTTAAATACTGTTTTTTCTAATAGGAAGGGTTACTTCCGAAATGTAGAGCATATAACTGCTAAAAAGACTACATGATTCAAGGAAATATGGAAATTAAAGTCCAAACCTGGGCAGTTCTGCATGTTCAGTGCTTTCTCATTGCAACATGAGAAGCAGACTTGCTGGATTCATTCGGATGTGAATGTGGGTATCACCCACTCTTTCACTTCCAGGTGTGTTGCCGTCTGTGGGAGAAGCTTGGCTCCCACCAACTCATTAGCAGGGATGTATCGTTTTTGCTTCCAGAAGGCAGAACTCAAAGCAATTATGTACGTAGCATGACACACTGAGCTGTGTTACAGCTAGTGCAGGTTGAGCGTACCTGAACGCTTAATGGTCTGGGTTGCACTCCTCATTCAAACAGCTGACAAACAGCCTGAAATTAGGACTGTCTTGAAAGAGGCAGTCTGGAAAAGCCACAAAGAAATCAAGAAAACAGTTCAAGGAATTTGTATTCAGACTCTGGAATAAAAAATAAAAAAAAATTCTTCCCGAAAAATTACATCAGTATAATCAAACTGATTTAGAAACAACTTCAGTTAAAATGGTATCGTCTTTTTTATGTAGATGAGGTTTTAGTGTTACATAAATGTATGCTGTGCTGTCTGGGTACTTGGATACCGTAGTGTAGTTAGTACCACTTGGCTACAACATGAACAACAGCAAGAAAAAACTTGCTGTTCAGGGGTTTCTTTGAAGCCAGACTTTGAAGGAAATCTCTGTATGTTTGGAGGAAGTAGTGACTTATTTCCCCTGGACATCACACACACCAGATACGCTACCTGAGAAGACAGTGGAAAAAAATTATTTGGAAAAATATGTGTAGACCCTACTCTGAGACCTCACCAACTGCAGAATTTTAGCTGTAGACAATGGAAATTCAGCAAGTAAATTCAGTGTAGATCGATTGTGAGTGCTTTACAGTTACTACTTAGTTTCACATGAAAACATCAAATGCCATTTAAAATCTGAGAAATGTAATGTATAGTTTAAAAATTAACTTCATGACAGGTCAAAACCATGAGAAGACCTAAACCATAAATCTGGGGAGAATAATGTCAGAGTCAGGACATAGTAGGTTTTAGAGATCCTTAGCTTTTTCACTCATAGTTTAAAAAAAATAATGAACTGACCTTTGAATTTCATGGATTTATAAGAGTGCTTATGCAGTAATTACCAGGTCTTGTCATGGTTACATTATAGGTGAATTTTGAGTCAATTTAAGTCGGAGACTAAAACAGAATTAAAATGCATTTGAAAATAGGTTACCACAGTTTATTTGCATCTGTGTTTCCTGTTTAAAGTAACAGAATGAAACTATTTTGTAATGCATCTTCACATGGAAATAATTTAAGGTGAATCAGCAGTACTAATAACATGCAGAATATCCTGTCCTACTAAGGCCTGCTAAATAAACTGCTGAAAGGTGTTGGTTCTACATACTAAACTTCTAGTAGAATTTTGATAATTCCTGTGTGAAAAAACATATGCAAATATATAACCTAAACTTTCTCATTCCAGTTTGGTGTTGGAATTCACAAATCACAGCAACCAATATCAATGTATAAATTAAAATGAACATGAAAGATTCAGAACTGTTTTACAAATACTGTGCATTTGAATGTTATACTTCTTATCACTGTAAATGTAACATGCATTCACTGATGAAATATGGTGATCCCAGATGAAAGAAACAAAGTATTACAGCGTCCTGCAACATATCAATTAGGCTATAAGAAGCTTAGACAGTATTAAGAATGTTTGAAAGGATTTATGCATTTTTATTTTAAATAATAGAGTTTCATTCTTTTCTCATTTCAGAAATGATGAGAAATTAATTATATGAGAAAACGTAGATAGCTTTTTACTACATGCAAAAGACCAAAAATAACTTTTCTTTAGCTAAACTAGTTATTTGTATCTAAAGACCTGCAAAGAATGAAAGCAAATTTTGTGCCAAATAGCAGAGGAAAAAAATGCTTTGTAGTGCATAAAGTTTCCATTTCTAGTCTTGCAATCATAAGATTTGAGCTTTAAATAGTGAGGCTCGCTCCTCTTTCAGCGTTCATGTTCCATTTCAGTTTCAATCTGATATTCATAATTTGAATCAGAAAGTTCAGTATCAAAAATTCCTCTCTATTTCTGTCCTTTGTTGTACAAAATAGTATGTGTACTTACAGTCCTTATATTCAGATTCTTCATCATTAGAGTCTGATAAAGACTACGGTCCTGCTCTTTCCCACCTTTGTTCTCTCCCCGCCCCCCCATTCTTATTACAGTATTCTGCTTCTTTTGTCTCCTGAAGACCTTTTTTGACAATGTGACCGATAAGTCTTTTCTACAAATACATATTTATAAATGGAAAATGTCAGTCATTATTGGGATACTTATTTCATGTTTTGTTAGTCTAAAACTGATGATGTCTTTAGTTTTGTTTTCCTCAATTTTGATTGTAATTTTTTCCAGGAGAGTAATTACTTAGCATGACCT
>VXAK01003396.1:1842-20255 GCA_013399435.1 Arenaria interpres | reverse complement strand
ACTTGCACATTGAGCTGTTGACCACAATCTCTTGAGTGCAACCGCCTAGCCACTGAGTGGTCCATCCATCAAATCCATGCCTCTCCAATTTAGAGACCAGGATGTCATATGGGCCAGTGTCAAATGCTTTGCCTAAGTCCAGGTAAATGATGTCTGTTGCTCTCCCCTTATCTATCAATGCTGTAGCACCACTTGCCCTTCAGCACGTTGTGAAGACCATGGTGGGGCAGTCTATCCTCCTGAAACCCATGGAGATCCATGGTGGAGCAGATATCCACCTGCAACCCATGAAGGACCCTACACCAGACCAGGTGGATGGGCTGGAAGGAGGCTGTGACCCCATGGGAAGCCCACACTGGAGCAGGCTCCTGGCAGGATCCGTGAACCTGTGGAGAGAGGAGCCCACACAGAAACAGATTTGCTGGTAGGACTTGTGACCCAGGGGGGACCAATGCTGGAGCAGTCCAGTCCTGAAGGACTACACTTCATGGAAAGGACCCTGCTGCAGCAGTTTATGAAGAACTGCAGCCTGTGAGGAGGGCTTATGCTGGAGAAGTTTGTGGAGGGCTGTCTCCCATGGGAGAACCCCCATGCTGGAGCAGAGGAAGAGCATGAGGAAGAAGGAGCCACAGACACAATGTGTTATGAACTGAACACAACCCCAAACTCCCGTCCCCCTGAGGCATTTTGAGGGAGAAGGTAGAGAAAATCAGGAGTGAATTTGAGCTGGGGAAGAAGGGAGGGGTTGGGGGAAGGTTCTGTTTTAAGATTTACAGAATCACAGAATCTTCCAGGTTGGAAGGGACCTTAAAGATCATCTTGTCCAACCGTCAACCTAACTGACAAAAATAGACGCCCACACAACATACAAGGAGCAGGTTTCTATTTCTCATTATCCTACTCTGATTTCATTGGTAATAAATTACATTAATTTTCCCCAAGTCGAGTCTGTTCTGCCTGTGAGGGTAATTGTTGAGTGATCCCTCTGTCCTTATTCTTTTGTTATATTTTCTCTCCTCTGTCCAGCTGAGGAGGGCAGTGCCAGAGCTGCTTTGGTGGACATGGCTGATGTCCAGCTGTGGGTCAATGGCTGATGTCCAGGTAGGGTCAATCTACCACAGTGGCATAGACTGGGTTGTTTGGAGTTAGTTATCCCACTAGTGCTACAAAGCAAGGTGGGAAACAAAGCATTCTCTGATATGTATTCTAATACTGAGGTGTATCATTGCTATATCTCATTAAGCTGGTTACATCCAAATGCAAATTAAGGATGGACAATGTATCGCCTGAGTTGAACCAATATTTACACAGCTTAGATTTAAGCCACTGTATTAAGTCTGCCTAAGGGTCTAGGTGAATAACAGTGGACCCATGGAGCACACTTTCTGCCATGTTTCCCATTGTGGTCTGGGCTGCATTAGCAGGAGTGCTGCCTGCTGGCTAGAGGGAGTTTATCCCCTCTACCTGTGTAGCTACACCTAGATTACACCACCTCCCTCCCTACCACCACAGTCCAAAAAAGACAATGACAAACTGCGGAAGGAGAGGATCACCAGAGTGATTAGAGGCCTGTGATGTGATATACAAGGAGAGGGAGCTGTGTGTGCTCAGCCTCCAGAGAAGAAGGCTTAAGGAGGAATCTAATCACCACCTTCCATCATCTAATGAGGCCAGAAGGCTGTGCAGCCATTCAGTGAGAGACTAGAGAGTTGGGCAGAGAGGAACCTAATGAAATTCAACAGGGGCAAGTGTAGGGTCCTACACGTAGGGAGGAATAATCCCATACACCAGTACAGGTTAGGGGTTGACCTGATGGAAAGCAGCTGCAGAGAGGGACCTGGGGGTCCTGGTGGAAAATAAGTTTACCATGAGTCATCAATGTGCCCTTGTGGCCAAGAAGGCCAATGATATCGTGGGGGTGCATTAAAAATGGTGTGGCCAGCAGGTTGAGGGAGGTCATCCTCCCCCTCCACTCTGCCCTTGCGAGACTACATCTGGAGGACTGTGCCCAGTTCTGTGGTCCCAAAAAAGACAAGGAACTACGGCAGAGAGTCCAGTGAATGGCTACAAATATGATCAAGGTACTGGAGCACCTCTCTTATGAGGAAAGGGTGAGAGATCTGAGTCTAGTTAGCCTGGAGAAGACTGAGAGGAGATCTCATAAATGCTTATAAATATCTAAAGGGCGGGTATCAAAAGGATGGATCCAGACTCTTTTCAGTGGCCCCCAGTGACAGGACAGGAGGCAACAAACACAAACTCTAATACAGTAAATTCCATCTGAATGTAAGGAAAAACTTTTTTACTTTGAGGTCCCAGAGCACTGGAACAGGGTGCCCAGAGAGACTGTGGAGTCTCCTTCTCTGGAAATATTCAAAACCCACCGGATGGGTACCTGTCCAGCCTGCTCTAGGTGAAACTGCTTTGACAAGGGGGTTAGACTAGAATACCTCCTAAGGTTCCTTCCATTCTGTCATTCTGTGTTTCTGTGATTATAAAGACAATGGAGTCAGGTTCTTTTCAGAGGTAAAGAATAAAAAGAAAGAAGAAACATCTGCAAGTTGCAGCAAGGGAAATTCCAGCCAGTTATAAGGAAGAAATTCTTTATGGTGAGGCTGGAATGGGTACACAGAGGAGCTCTGGCGTTTCCAGCCTTGGAAGTATTCAAAACTCAACTGGACAAGACTCTAAGTCCAGATTTGAGACTAGATGACCTGAAGAGTTCCTTCCCCATGTAAATTATTCTATCATTCTAATACGTATTTTTTTAAAAAAAATTCATTTCTCTCATATTAAATGAAGAGCTCATTTTTATAAATGAAAATTAAATGCCAAGTGCTGACTATGATAGTGTACAAACATATCTCTCACTAAATGACTGAAAAGTTTCAGAATCCAATCTGGAAAAGTAGAGCAAGAGTAAGGGACACCTCAGCAGACTCTGGAGGACTGGTGGCACATACACACTCACAGGTCACAAAGCCAAAATGATTAGCTAAAATCAGTGAAACAATCATTGCCCACATGAGAAAAGAAAAGTAGTCTTCTGCTTTTTTCAAATTGATTTTGGAGAAGAATTTGGCAAAGATATCAGATCTGAACAGTAATTAAATATGGACCCAGTACTTATGAAGTCCCTGTCACACGATATAAAAATGCATTTTTACTATTTTGCTCTAGTTCAAAAGGTCCTGTCTCCAGTGATTTTGAAACACAAAAAAAATGTCACTTCAATGAATGTGCCTTCTATTTTTGCTCTGTTTTGAAAAGCAAAACTAGATTACATATAGCCTTTATGTTTCTTGTTGAAAATTAATTAGGATATAAAGGAATAGATATAACAAATGCTTTAGACTATATATGTTAAGAAGTACAATAATTTGCTTTTAGACAAGTACCTTAGATAAACTACACAGACAGGGTATTTAATAATTTTCTCTTTCCTGCTTTGAAATAGGGGCAATTGAAGCACAGAGAGATGGTCAATTGCCGAAATTTACAAGGGCAGGTATCAAAATAGGTCTTAAAATTAATATTTGCTAATTTGAACACATTGGTCTTTGAATTATAGATCACTTCTTCCTTAAGTGTTTCCATAAACTTGCTACCTCTGAGAGAAAACAGCTCAAAAAACCCCAACTTAAAATAGAAGTCTGCCTAACTACAGAAGTAAAAGCTGTACACGTCAGGTACAGATCATTACGCAGAATAAGGCAACAACAGAGTTGATAAGAAGTGTACTTGCACATAAGTAACAATGACTTTTAGAGTCTGTGACATGGAGATTCATCAATATGGGAACTCAGCTATAATCAAGAATGACAGGAAGAACATTCATAGAGAGCCGTAATAAAAACATTCTGATAATATGCAGATAACATGTACCTTGGTGAAACGTATTGTCAATGCTTTCAAAATAGATTGATAAATAAAAAAAAAATCCTGCATATTTAAGTAGGATTTAAATTTAAAGCTTTATATTGTTTTACCTTATTTTTAGTTCTGAAATAGAAGTTGATGATCTGTCTCAAAATATCTTGGCATCTCATGTAAAAGAGGAAGGAGGTTAATGAACAGATTATTGTTTTTTAAAAGTAGCCTGCAAACCTAATTCCTTCACAAAAATTTTTGTACAAATGTAACCAAGACTGCTAGGTTCCTTCTTGCAAACAAAGTGATTTGGTTTTACATGCACCTGAGTTTTTCTCTGTCATTTTTAAAGAACTTTCTAAATTACTTGGCTGAAAAAAACTGTACAGTGTATATTTCAGATGATGTACCCCAATATTTTTTATTGCATTCTGTTTCTTTAGGGTTTTCCTAGGAGTGTTTTCTGCACTGTGCCAGATACTGGAAGCCTGTGATACAGTAACATATCCCTCTGCTTCAGACATACCCCAGCTATTAAAGATTATAGAACATGATATCCAAATACAGCACCAGTCTTGCTGCATTAAAAAAAGTTATTCTGCACACTCATAAAGTCTTACCTTTCCCTGGGGAAAAATTTTACAGTTTCAGGTAGAATTAAGGCTGACTCATTGTCTTCCAGGCCTTAACTGGGTAAGAGAAATCATGAGTGCTCTAAGCTCCCCAAATACAAATGCTGCTACTAAAAATCAAATTGCATTTTTTAAGGCTGCACTGACTTACGATTGTACAAATTGTTTACATAATTTTATTCCACACTGGAAAACAAAGACTTCTTAAAGATTCCCATAAACTCAGGTTTTAGCCATATTCAAATTGCACCATTTGTTGACAACATGTATAATTAGGTCTCTTCAGTTTGTTAACCTGAATCACCCTATTACCGCAAGTTGCACAGTGCACATTTTTCTTAGCACATGCAGTTTTTCAGTGAGTGTAAGAAAACTTCAGCCCTACAGTGAACAAGTCCAAGTGGCCACAGGTGTGTGGCTTCCATTAAATCACAAATTTAATATTTCAGTGGCTTATATCTCTACCTAGTTCACTAAACTTCATAAGCCCTTATTTTGTAGATTTGTGAACATAGGTGAGAAGGGAGCACAGAAAGAGACTAAAATAATGGACTGATGAACAGAATCTGCACAGAAAATGCAGCAATCCCTAGCTTTTCAGGTTCTGCCACTTAGACCTCTGAAAAAAAAGGATTTATACATATCTTGGAGGGCATTATGCAACCTGAGCACTACCTCAGTGTGGCCTTCTTTCCTTGGTTAGAATATGTAGAGGTGGATAGCACAACTGGACAAGCACAGTGTTCTGTCATTAAAAGAAGAGAATAGACAGCAAAATGAAGATAGAACTGGTGAAAACTTTTTTCAGTAAGCTCCTGCAGCTTATTTTGAAAACCTACTTGGCAACCTGAAAAAAATGTTCTGTTCCTTGTGTTTGACCCTGCACAGCGACAAGGTGTGGTGAGCTGAAACTTCTCAGAAATAAATTCTGCCATATGAAACCATTTCTACTTTGTTCAAAAGCAGAATGACACAGGACAACCTTTTTTCTCAGTGCATGCTTTATGGACATGGACAATTCTCCAATTCACTAAGATTCGCAGTCTTCCCACTTATTCTTAGCCAAATTCTTAGTCTGGTTCTTAAAATGCTTGACACTCAACACAAGTTGACCATCTTCCTGCAGTTCCCTGCTTTGAAATTGTTTTTCCTTCTTCTCTTGGAGAGTTTTAGCCGACTGTCAGGGCCTCAAATGCCCCAACAGGCCTTAAGCACCCTGACCGGCCTCACCTTGGACCTGTGGCATCCTTGGCCACTGACTCAAGCTCCGACCTGGGCACTGCAGCTCTGCCTGAGCTACACCATAGGGTACCTGTCCCCTGACCCTTGTTGTTCCTGAGTCTCAGACTATATTTCCCTGACTGATCTTGGACACAACACTGCCCTACCTTATCTAATGAGCACCAGACTGTTGATGGAAAGCTGTTGCTCTCCCCATCTCTGTACACCCTGCCTGAGGACCGTGCAAAGGTGCAGCAAAGGCAGTGCCCTGCCTGCACAGCAGTCCCCCTTAGCTCCTGCCTTCTCTTTCCTTCTGTAGCAGTCTCAGGATTGCTGCTCCCTGGCATTTCTAACAATGGCGGAAGCCTGAGCTGAAATAGAGCTCCTGAACCAGCAGGCAGAAGGTGCTTGAGCAAGAGGTCCAGGAGGGATTCATCAGGGCAAACAATGTCTTTTAGGGCGCTCAGCATCCTCACAGAGACTGAGGGTATGTGCCTGACTTGCAGACTACCCTTAGGATTGTGAAAACTCACTAAAAACAGTGAGACTACTGGCAGCAGGCTGAAATTCTCTACACATGGCTTCTTACCTTCAGTGGAAAATCTGAAGGCATCTCTAAACTCTGCAAGTCTGAAAACTGCTTTATGCTTTATTTTAGGTATACAGAACAGTATACCTAAAACTACGAAGCCTGTTTTGACCAAAACTATGATCTGAAAGAGCACCAGTAACAGCCCGAGAAAGACACACACTGGAAAATGTGGCAATATTTTTCATTAGCAATCACTGATTGTAGCTGTTATTGGAATGGTTAGTAGAAATCTCACTTTTGGCATATGTAGCAAGTCTAGTCTACAAACAGACATTGGCTTAGTTCTCTTTTCAGGCGAGACCTGAGGAACATACATGGCATTTCAGCTGCCGAACTGCCAGTTTTGGCATCAAGCCTCTGTTATCTGTCTGTGATCTCATTTTTCTCTTCTGCCACATGAAGCAGTAACACATTCTTCAAGTCTGAAGAGGCTGTTTGCAAGGAACATTAAGGATGAACATTTGGGACTGGATAAGAATTCACTAAAATGCTCACACTGAAGCCAGTGGGATTTGGAGTGAACACATGCCACCTTTTATGGATGGGTTATCTTCAGGAGTTTGCTGGGAGTACATGCTAAAAACACATAAGAAACAAACAAAAATTCTGCACAACTTTTGACATTGCTAGGAATTATGAATTTATAGAAATTCATCACTTTTATGTCGTGAGTGAATACAAAAGGAGAAAAACATAATTGAAAGACATCTTTGAAAGGAGAGAAGGCTGAAAGAATAGGATCTTTGTGACACTGCTGCACTCAGGGGCCATGGGCTTGATTTCCTGTGCTGCCACTCAAATGGCATAACAGAAATATTATCTAAGTAGAATGTATTCTAACATATATAAAGACTGGAGTAGGAGCCATTAGATGTTTTCTGGAGGAGGTGGTGTCAAAAGTCTTAAGATAGTTGAGTCTTAGGCTTGGAGCATGCTGAGAAAAACTGTTAACCTCACAGTTCTGAAGGGGGGATGACATACAACCACTACCAGTTGCTGAGATTGAATGTATTAATTCCTCTCCTTTCTTAATTCACCTGAAAAGGGTTTTCATGAAAAGGAACTGGAATAAAATCATGGAGAAAAAAGTCAAAATTATTCTTTACAGATTGAAAAATTAGTAATAGTTGCTTAATAGTGAAAAATAACCTTCTTCTTATCATATGTCTTCCTGCTAAAATATGTACTTGTTTATTACAGCACTGCGGACTGTAGCATGTAGGAGCTACACAGTCATGTTAATGGTTTTCTTCTAACCCCCAAGGTTAAATGTAATATGCTAAATCAAACCATTAAGAGAGAGAATGCACAGCAGCCTTATTTAATTTTTCATGTCACCTCCATGTTTTAAAAGACGGAATATCGGTGATTTTTACAACACTTAATGTGTCAGAATACGTGTTACAAAATTAAAAGTATCCGGCAGTTTCCTGAAGTCTAACCTCAGACTGGCTTAATCCCTAATAAAGATACATTCCCCAAGACTTAAGTTTCTCGCTACCCTAGTTTTATCTTTGTTAGACTTAGAGCAACAACGTTCTTGCTCTCTGACCCTGCAAAGGTGAATAAGATGCCACCCTGACCTGGCTGTGTTCTGAAATAATCTCCCTTGAATTTCTGGCTTCAAGCTTATTAATCATTATCCCTATTTTGCACCCTGGCTCTTTACTGATATTACCCTTGAACAAAACCAATCACGACTGTTCTGCAGGTAAATGAGTACAAAAGCCTGCATTGTGCTACCATGTTCACATGTGCTTTTTGTGTAACTAAAGATACTGTTACTATTAGGGAATCAGGAAAATGCTGCCACATCAATAATGTCCCTAAATGACACAGATAAGGTGGGCCACCCCCTTATCAGCACTTCAATTGCACACATTCACAAAGCATGTTGAAGGACTGCTATCCACACTCGGCAGGCTCCTTCAGTGGGTTCTCATTTACTCTCATGCTTGGGCAGCAAACTAAATGTTCCACATTACTAATGGGCACTCATAAGCATTTCCGTTTTTTTCTCTTCAGACTTGGCCTATTAGTATCACTTTTCTTATTAGAAAGAAACATTAGGGCTCCTCTTACCCATCCAGAAGGGATGCCCTGGATGACTCATATCAGATAATTTTTGATTCAAGCACAGAAAATGATTTGTTTGCCACCAGTACTGGCTGACTAATGAAGGAAATTGGTGTTACGCTCCAAGCAGCTCTCTTGCCTGCTCTGTGGCTGGGGAAGTATGAAGTGAGTATAGGAAGAAACAATCCACTCATGTGTGTGAGGCATAGGTCGAAAGCAGGCAAAATAAACAACAAATTAAGTCCCAGTAAAACACAGCAGCTAAGCTCTAAAAGCAATTTTTCTTTTCTAGCAAAAAAAAAGAGAAAAAAAATCAGATGTCATAAATTTTAAATTTAATAACCAAAGCAATTTTAGAAAAGAAATCCTTGCTTCATCAGCCAATTAGTTCTCGATTATAGCTTCCAACTAGCTTTTTAAAAGCATTACATTGTGGTGGCCTCAGGACATACATCATATTGATTAAGTGCTTAGTTCCCTAGAATGCATGTGTATTGGCTTTCATTGAAAATACTTTTGCAGATTGCATAGCTGATGTATTGTTCAGTGCTTGCATCCTTAGAGCAGAGGACATTCTTGTTAAGGAAAGGCAGTTTTTAATTTAATCAAAAATGTCACAGGAATTTGAATCAGTATATCTTTTCTGTCCACTGCATGTGCTCTGCTGCTCCTGGCTCCTCCACAGCTTTCAGTGGTAGAGGTCAGACACACTGTGTATCACCCTTGCATTCTACGCTGTTATAACATTGTTAAACCAGCAGGTAACAGGTTTTCTTAATTGTGTTTTTAACACTTATTCAGATCTGTTTTAATACCTCTTCCGGTTTCCAGACCCCTTAAACAGTACAGCAACAGCTCCCTTTGAATCAAGCCTATTCTAGTGTCAATACACTTTCTTAGAAAGTTTTATTGAATTAAAATAACTTCCTAATTAAAAATCCAAATTTCTGGAATATTAAAGACCAAAGGCATCACAGCATTATTAATTCCACTGTTTTAGAACATTAAATAACATTGAATTTAATATTTCAACAAAAGCTATATTTTAAAGAAAATTGCTGGCATAGATTTCAGCCAACAAAAAGATACTTCTGCTCACAGAAATTAGTTTTCCCAGTCACAGGAGTGGAGGAAGGCAATTTATTGGAACCTGTAGCTCACACCTGTCCCTAGATATTGAAATACATAACGGCTTCCATTTTTTTCATGTATAAGAGGTACAATATAAAACCATTTCTCCCAACTAGGAAAAAATACATTTTTACCCAATAACCAGAAATAAAAGAGAGCCAAAAAGCACATTACATGTTTAATAAAGAATCATCAACATTTGACTGAAAAGGTTTTAATTGATAATTCAGTTCCATTTCCTACCTGTCTCCTGGGAGGGACTTACACTGTCAGCACTTATTTGCCACAAGATTTCTACTTTATCAGCCAGCTGATCTTATTCTGCATGAACTTATGCCCTTGAGTAAAATAATTCATATAAACAACCCTATTGCAGTAAATTAGATCATATACTTATAAAAATATTTGGAAGCACAGCAATGTGTTCCTCTTTCCTCCTCTGGGATAGGAGCTAAGTGCGCAAACCACAAGAAAGCACTCCTGTAAATCACCCAGCCTCAGGGAGAGCAATGTCGGAGAACAACTTCCACTAGATGTTTTTTAGGAACAACATTTTTGTGTTTTGAATTCTCACAGTCTGCTTCTGTACAATATTGGCCACAGAACTAGTAAAATACTGGTGAAAATGAAATAGTGCATCTGACTGCACTATTTTTAAGATAAACTATATGAGAAAATCTCAAGGAAATTATGCCAAAGTTCTTGTGCCCCTAGAAGTCAGGAAAAACTCAGCAGCCCAGAATGAAAAACCCTTATGCATTTCCAAGAAAGGGAAAGAATTAACTGTACCTGTCAGGTGTGAACTTGGATACTGCAGGTAAACTCTGTATCTCATGAGCAAGCACTAGCACAAAGCATCTCATGCTGGTAAAAAAAGCCCCACAGTGTCCATGTTTTCTGATCCCATATGAGGAGATTCATTCAACATATTTTAGTATTTTGGCCTTTGAATAACTATATTTAACTATAGAGCACAGTAACTTTTATTCAAATACTTTCCGTGTACTCCAACTACAGTTCCCTAGGAAGAGAAAATTGGCTGGAAAGTCAAATCATGACCAACTATGAGCTGACACTATAAGCTACTACATTTTCATAAATAAAAAGAGAATGAAATGATTCAGCAGCTCTACAGTTTGGGCCTTTAACAATAGAAAAATAACTGCATTTATCAGCTAAACCAATTTTTTGATCAAGGCAATTATTTGATTTTGCCTCTAAATCTGTGCCAGTACAAGAATTGAGATTTTACAGAATACAGTTTAACAGGACAGAGAATTTTGCTGTTAGTAATCATATTCCCGTTAAGATTGTAAATTTTTCACTCTTAGGTGTACATGCTCTGAATTTGTAAGTAACTGTAAAAAGAGGCTCTGATCTTTACCAGATACTGTTCTGATGTGAGTAAAAGGGCTCACAGGAGAAGAAGACTGAATTTGATGATTTATTAACTTTCAGTAGTATCATAGAATCGTTTAGGTTGAAAAAGACCTTCAAGATCATTGAGTCCAACTGTTAACCTAACACTGCCAAGTCCACCACTAAACCATGTCCCTAAGCACCACATCTACATGTCTTTTAAAAACCTCCAGGGATGGTAACTCTACCACTTCCCTTGGCAGCATGTCCCAATGCCTGACAACCCTGCCAGTGAAGACATTTTCCTAATACCCAATCTAAACCTCCCCTGGTGCAACTTGAGGCCATTTCCTCTTGTCCTATCACTTATTACTCAGGAGAAGAGACCACCACCCACCTCACTACAACCTTCCTTAGGATAGTTGTAGAGAGCAATAAGGTCTCCCCTCAACCTTCTTTTCTCCAGACTAAACACCACCACTTCCCTCAGCTGTTCCTCGTAAGACTTGTACTTGAGACCCCTCGTCAGCTTTCTTGGTCTGCCTTGTTCCAGCATCTCTATGTCTTTCTTGTAGTGAGGAGCCCAAAACTGGACACAGTATTCGAGGTGGGGCCTTACCAGTCCCAAGTATAGGCCAATGGTCACTTTCCTTGTCCTGCTGGCCACATTATTTCTAATACAAGCCAGGATGCTATTGGCCGCCTTGGCCACCTGGGCACACTGCTGGCTCATATTCAGCCAGCTGTTGACGAACACCACCAGGTCTTTTTCTGCTGGACAGCTTTCCAGGCACCCTTCCCGAAGCCTGGGGGAAGGCTTGTTGCATAGGGTTGTTTGCAATAGTTTCCCAAAAACTAGAAAATTTATTTCCTCCTTTGGACTACGGAGCAGGGAGTCACCATACTCATTTGTTACTATAATACAGAAATTAGCAAGCAATTTCTTCAGTGAAAATTTGTTCCACTTAGAGATACCTGTTGTTTTCCCAGAAAGAAACAGTTTTCCCATCTAGTAGATGATTAAGTAGAATGGCATCACAGTGCCCTTCTGCTTAATAATTTTTTACAGCTGGCCATAGCAAGGAATATTCTATATTGTGCTCCAAGGCCACATGAATGATAAACATTCACTAAATACTGGGGAAAAAAAGAACTTAAATGAATTCTATGACTTCTGGTAGTTTTTTCCCATAAAACTGTAGCTGGAATGAAACTAAAAATTTTAGGTTTTGTAACTATTTTAAAGTAATTATGAAGTCATAGAAAGTTTCCTATGCTATGTGGGAGAGTGAACACCACACAGGAGGCAATCTGGTCATCTTCCCAGGTAAGAGAGTGACTCAGATATGAAAAATAACCATTACTCAAAGATTTTATGAGTTTCAATCTCAGACAGGTATTTGAGAAACATTACCTGAATTTTCACAAATCAAAGTACACTAATATTTTCTGAAGTGATTGTTAAGCTCAAGAGTGGCTTTGATATAATAAAAGAAAGCACCCTGAATGGGTTACTCTTGAGTTGGTCCTTAGTCACTGCAGTCAAAAGATGACTCAGAGAAATTCTCAGTATTTTTCTTTGTTTATGTTTTGTTCATTTTAATTTTAGCTGTTAAGCTGTTAAGGTAGGAGCAAGTTTTCCTCTGTTCCTAGCAATAGTTGTCTTTGACAAGGACTTGTTTTAGTCAACTAACACCCATTTTCTAAGCATCCATTTGCTAAAATGTGTTTGAACAGTTGATCAGCAGTTTTGGGTTTTTTTCCCCTTCCTTGTAGTTTTTTGAGCAAATACACAGAATACCCTGATGGCATTATCTTTTAATCCCTGGGAGTTTGCTATTGTTCAATCATTCAAGGTGTACAAGGAGTAGTATCTTAATTATTTTTAAATACAGATATCTACTGTATTCAACTGGAATATGTCTTCTTGTGAGAGAATTTTCAGGATCTCTGAAAGTCAGGCCATGATATTTATTATTATAAATACAGCCCTAAATCTTTCTGGTTAGACATTCAAAGTTTAAGGAGTACGTCTATGGTGCAGAAGATGGCTCAGATTCTTAGCACCAGGTACTAAGCAAAACTTTTAAGAGCTTTACATTTAATAAGTGCTTGGACTCTCCCAAGTTCATATGTGAACTGAACATGGAATTCTATTTGAAGAAACGAAAATTAAACAAAAAATAATTCATTTTAGCAGACAAATGCTAGGTGTTCCTACATGTTGTCTAACACTTATACCATCTTTTTGTGTTTTCTAGTAAAAGCATCCTCACTTCTCCATGTCCCAGTTGTTTCTTTTTTTCTTTTCAGGACTTCATTTGAAGTCAAGAAGACAACTGGAAAGGATTCCAGCTAAATGGACCAAAGAAATTATCAAAACTAACTTACAAGGATTTTCCAGTTTTCACAATAAATGGCTGAATTTTTGCTGCATCAGTTTTGGCCTACCCAATTTGGAAAGTCCTATGAAATATATTGAACTTAGGAATCTGTTTGATAGTTCAGAACACCAAAAAATGCACTTTAAGTGTACACTTGCTGTCGCAATAGGGACTATCCCCTCAATAGGCAAATGTAGTGACCTAAACTCATTTAGAAATCTGAATGTCGTACACTTACAGGAGTTGTATATTTTTTTCAGTCAGATTGTGGTTTGGTTTGATATTTTGCTGTTCTTTACACAATAAGTATGTATATACACTTACAAAACCAAATAACATTCCTCATTTGCATTGTGTATACTAACATTTAAAACTGGAATACTACAAAACATTTATTCTTTTGACTACTCATTCTATATAGAGTTTACAGTATAAGGAAAAGCTTTGTTCTGAATTTTACATGTAAATAGTCAAATTATGCAACTGATAGGAGCAACAAACACTTCATAAATTCTAATGAGACTAGATGCGACCATGATGATAAATGGGACTAAAGAGATGGCATCAACTAGAAAAACACTCTGATTTAAAAAGTATTTGAAAGTGATTGCAGGTATAACACTGATTTTCCTACCACTTTTTGTGACATTACTACCACAATATATGTATACTACTCTCTCCTGTTTTTAATTCAGATCCATGCGAGTGCACACTCTTTTAAATTACAAGATATGTGGGGGAAATCTGTGAGAGCAGCTATATAAAAATACTGTGCAATGCATAATATATATGGGAAAAGGCATTTAATTCCTTAAAAGTAATTTTTCCTTTGCTCATTTTCAACTTTAGTCCTTTTAGGTGTAATAAATAACTACAAAAGGATTAAAAGGTATATACAGAAAAGATGGTTCTTTCTCTTTAAAGCTGTAGGTATGGCTTTATAACCTTAACAAGGTTTTATAAGGTAGGTATACACCCACAAAGAAGATGTGACTTTTTTTATTTATTTGGGTACTGACAAACACATCCATCTGAATTTTTCCAGGCTAATTACCGTAAGAATATCTGCCAAGGTTAACCATGTATTTAAATACAAATTTTAGACATCTCTGGATATGTGGAATTCTAGAAGGATACATATTTTCTGGTCTTCTGCTTGTTTATTTATCCATGTAGTTAAGGTTATTTAAAATCAAAGAGCAAATAGTTATCAGAGAAAAAAGATCAATTACTTATGTAGCACTTTTTCTCCAACAAAACCTCTAGACTGACAGATTCTAAGCCAAATTCCCATTGAATGCAATTCCATTCACTTTATTTGAATTACAGTGGGCTGCACTGGGACTAAACTAGTCAATATATGTATGTATGTAGATCTGTAATAATCTGTGGTGTCCCTCCTCTCACAGAGGTAAAGCCACCTGTAGAGGACATCTTTGTTAACTGACACTTTAGTCCCTGCATAATACTTGATAGCTCAGTGGGACACTTATCTTCATGTTGTTTATAGGCAGTCATGTCTCAAAATACTTTTCATGGATTACCACACTTCAAAAATCATGCACAGTTACATATTTCTAAGAGATAATGGGAAATGTTTTCTACAAGAAAAATCAGAGCCTCTGTACGAATGCCAGTATTATGCCAAAGGGACCCCATTTTGACTTATGCTGTTATACGCTACAATGTACCCTGTGATAAGGAAGGATGAGCACATCCTGGGATGCATTAGCAAGTTTTACCTGCAGTAATTATTATTCTCTGCTTATGAAGCTCCACCTCAATTAGTATGTCCAGTTTTGCCCCCATGACCAATACCAAATTATAAGGAAGAAATTCCTTGTTAATGAGCCAGTGAAGCACACGAATGGTTGGATAGAGAAGCTTCAAGGTCCCCATTCCTTGAAATATTCAAACGCTGACTGGGCAATACCCTGAGCAATCCAATCTAACTATGAAAGTTGGCCCTACTTTTAGAAGGGGATTGGATGAAATTGCTTCAAGGGGTCCCTTCAAATGTACATTATTATTCCATTATTCTATTGCATTGCAGCAGTGTTGTGCAGAAACCTTATTGCTATTTACAAACTCGTTAGGTTTGAATGGAGGGCAATCTCTGCATCATGGTCTGCACTGCAGAATAACCTCAAGCATGTCTGTGGTTTGTTCAGAGCATCATACTGGTGCACCAGACTGCAACAGAAACTAGCTATTTTAAACATCTTCATTATGTCTACAGTATACTGCAGCCAGTGATGAGATGGCATACCGAGGAAAAGACAGACTCCATCTGCATAGCAGAGACTTCCACAAACCTTAATATTTCTTTTTTTTCTTTTTTTTTTCCTAAACAGATCAGCCTTACAAGATTTCCAGGCACAGTAATGAGTTTGTTAGCTATACAACTTACATCATTAAGTGCATTTTTCACTGATACTTACCCTTTTGCCAGAACTTGATTTGTTTAACAAAGCTGAGAGGGAATAACAGTTAAGTTATTTGAAAATAAGCTGCTGCGTGTACACTGAGAAAGAATACTAAAAGGACAGTGAATCCAGCATCAGTGGCAGTCAGTGTACCAGCTAGAGTGAGTGTTACTCATGAGAGGTGATGCCCAGACACCAAGAAGAATACTGTCCAAAAGCAAAAGCCACTGTCAATTGCCTAGCTATCTGCCAATAAGAAAAGTCGGAGGCCAAGACACATGAAATGTTAACATTCGGTACCTTTGCCTACTGCATTTAGAATTATCTCCTTTTAACTGTTAATTATAACCAGCTCAATTGCAGCTCAGTAAAAACTGAGAGCTTTGCTCTGTAAAACCAAGAATACGCATTTTGTAGATTCACAGAAGATCATGGTAGCAGTTGGTCTTACCTTTCCTTTCAGGACCAGCTTTGTATGATATGAAGAAGCACCCCAATCATTCACAGATCCATAAATCCCCTCAAACAGCGCTAGCAACCCATCACTATAGGATCTCCCATAATCTGTACCAAGAAATTTACTATGTTGGCTTGAGAGTTAATAAAGAAAATGCCAAACAGTATCTGGTGCTTTCATATCTGTAAATGAAAGTTATCACAAGTGCGCTGCAGAGAGCTTTCAATAGGACCAGGAAACAGAAAAATACACTGTTGATCTTATCTTTATTGTTTGGTGTTTGGATATACTTTGCAATGGAATTTTCAAGTGTATTCTTTCTAATGACAATAGATATGCATTTTGTACAATTTTTATAGACAGCAAGGTTGTGAGACGTACCATCAGCTGTCCAAGAGGCAGGATTTCAAGAATCCGCACAGATAAGGGAGAAACAACAAAAAGCTACATGTTAGAGAGTGACTTCCAACTGGAAGTTCTGCTCCAAGGGCCCACTCATTTCTCAGCCTTCGGAGCAGTTCAGAGGACCACTTCATTTGAAAGGCTGTGGCAATGGCTAGGATTCCTGGATAAAAGCAAAACCTACCATGATTTGGGCAGGGGAGGTGGGGGAAAAGGGGGTATCCATTTTGCAAAACCAGCTTCTTGGGGTTAGCAGTGTTACTCTTACAGAACGGGGGGCTTATCCTCCAGCTCTATATAGCATGAAAATGGTGTCACATAAAGACCCAGAGGCCCTTTGAGATGCTATGAGCAAAGCCGCTTCTCAGTTCCACGGTTACCTGTATTTCTAAATAATCAGTTACCATGATGTATTTCATGAAGCTTTTCCCTACACAAAACCTCATATAATCATTAAAGGGAAAAAAAACCCCAAAACTGCAGAATGCTTTAATGCTGCTATGAACTGTATTCATTGTAATGTGGCTTTTCAGTCAAAAATCTAAACGTGCTTGTGAGACACAGATTGCCTTCCTAGAACAAAGCACGTAACTAGATCCACATGCCACGACCACAAAAATAACCTGCTGAGAAGGAGAGAGCCAGCTACAGGGATGCTGCTTTAGCTTAAAAAAAAATCTTGTTGCTGGTAAGGAAACATGAAGCTGTAGCAACATCACATTTTTCATGAGTCTCAGATCAATATACAGCTATATGCCTTGTGTGCTGAAACAGTTACATTATGTGGTAGGTGTTGTTCGAATTTTCAATATGGTGCCTTTTTTAGCAGATTTAGAAATATTTGGATAGAATGCCCACCTAATCACAAAAGTCGGATGTTTTTTTGATGCATGGCAAGTCTTTACTTTCAGCAACTGGCCGGGGGAAATGTAGACAAACAGAGGTTAAGAATTCATTCTTAAAAGTGAAACGACATTATGATACCTTATACTGTATTACACCTTAAGCAATTTCATTGCTGTGTCTGCAACATTTAAACTTTTATTAGCTTCTCTGGATGGGAAAGTGACTGAGAGTTCAAACCACAGAAAAGGAAAGGACATGTTTGGTGTTGCTTTACTCCCTCTGGTTTTTTAATAGAAGGACAACAGCTTCGGTAATAATCACTCTAAACAAAATTGTATTTGGTTACATTTAATGCACATTCACTGACATAAAAATGGTAATTTGAAAACAAACCTGACTAACATATCACAGACCAAGAAGATATATACATTTACAGAACAGGTACTCTGTACGTTTAGAATGTCTCTAGAAGAACCATGTAGCAATACACAAAATCAAAGATAAATTTAAAATCTGCGAGGGTATCAACCAGTGTTTTATGGAAAAATAAAAAGGTCCACTATATTTTGTAACATAGTTATTAGAGAAAATATATATGCAATATATAATTAATTTAAAACTGAGTTTTCTAGTTTGAAAGAAAAAAATAACTACTGTATTCTTCCCAGTGCCAATACTTTGAGCATATTTTCAATTAATTTTTCCATTTCACTGCTTACAAACACTTAAAAGAAGACAAGCTACAAATCCAGTCCTCTGAATCATTTTTAAAAGGACTCCATTCTGTTTTAATAAGAAAATGTTATGCACTACATAATATGAAGGCGGTGGCAGCAGCTGTGGGTTCTCTATCACAGGTTTGCAAACACATTTAATCTAATTGATGAGCTTTTGTTTAAACAAGCATTGATATGCATCCTGTGATGCATATGGGTTGCAAAGATTCATGGCAACATACAGCCCAAGCGATCTCTCTGTGATGCTGATCCAACTTTTATATGACCGAGAATGTGAAAT
>VXAK01003394.1:0-27833 GCA_013399435.1 Arenaria interpres | reverse complement strand
CTTCTGCTCTTAAAAGTGGAAGTGATGCCTTTCTTCATACGTCTCTCCCCAGCAGTCATTAGGGAAGGCAGGAGGATATTTGCGAACTGTTGTCCTTTGACTGTTGATGACAATGATCACAACACAGCATTAAAGTGAGATGAGGTAGGTAGGGGAGAGACTTGTAAAAAGAGATACTCTTCAGCACACTCATGAAGTGCCCTGGTTTTCTTAGAAGATACCTTGAAAGAAACCTCACAGCAGGGAGGGAACTGTGATATTTTCTGGTTGGTCTCTTGGTTAGACAAAGGGAGGACACACACTATAGGGTAGATACATGCTGTAGGAGAGATGCAGCCGTGTGGAGTCATCAGATTGGATGAAATGACTCGATCCTAGCACTGAGCTTGTGTACTAGTCAAGGTTATATGTATAATTCATACTGCATATTTACCATGATAGAAAATCAGATAATATTTAATATCATGGCAGCCAATATGCATGTGTCATATACATGAGACATTCTTAAGTGAGACCTGGTTTATCCAAGGCTGTTTACGATAGTCTCCCATGAGATAAGCATTTTGCACTACTTTTATAGGTAGAAATATCCTTTTGAAAGGCAATAAGGTCATGTCAGCAAAACGAATGGAAGTGTCTTTGGTGCTGGGAGCTTTGGGACCCATATCTGACACAATTTAGCAGTTAATCAGGAAGCTCCATTTATGTAGAGTAATCTGAATCCATTTCATAATCAAACTCCCTCAGATGGAGCATGCTGTGAGGAAGATCAGAAAGAATAGGTATGAATATATATTTTTTTAGTAAGGAGTGATGGTGCAAGAACCTAAAATCAGTAGCACTTTGAAATCAATAAAAATCAATTCTGTAACAATCTGGAAGCCAGCGATACCTGACAGAATATTCAAGGTGTCAAATTTTGCAGAAGTGAGTTCCCTGATGTCACAGCAGCAGCCTTTAAATGTATTTCTCTGTAAGATTCATCACATCAGAACTGGAGCAAAAGGACAAGAAGGTGAAATGAAGTCTTGGTGGATAAACTGAAATGTGACAGGGCTGGAGAATAAAATAAATCTGACTTTTCTGATAATACATAGGTAAAGATTAAAATGGAGAATGTCTGAAAGAGTACACCAAGAGTGATTATAGCAAAAGACTTGAAACTGTAATATGTAGGATTTTTTTTTTAAATGTACAATCCATATTAAAAGTGTATTATATAAAATGTGGGAACATCTGAAGTGATCATTTGAGAAAGACACGTGCAGATATTTGTCAATGGGGAGCAGGAAAGAAAAGTAGACACTTTATTGGCAACGGTGGATTTTTTTTTTTCCTTAAAAGGTGATTAAAATAAAATGTTTCTGTCTTGATTTTAAAGTTTTGCAATAAAAAAACATCAATGCCAAAACAGGGTTTCAGTCCATAAATGTATAACAGTGACTTAAGATGCTGTGTTAATGCCTGTTCTCAGAAATTAGATGATCTCACCTATGATACACAGCTATGTCCCCTTCCAAAAGAAGTCAGAAGTAGAGCATCCCAGAAGTCTGCAGTTAACCCAAATGTTGCAGGGAGGATTACACCAAGAAATGTGGGTCTTAAAGGAAAATAGGGACATAGAGTAGCCAAGATGCTACTCCCTTAAAAATATTTTAGTCAAAAAAAAAAGCTCTTCAACTAAAACATTTCTCTTGCGGAGATTCTGGGCTTTTTCAGTGGAAAATCCCATTTTCATAAGAAACTGAATATTCATCATGAAAAAATGCACCTGGTTAAAAACACAGAATCCTTTTGAAAAGTCACCATTATAAAACTGTAAATGCAGCTTCTGCTGTTACCTGGGTCTGTTATCAGGATGTAGGAGTCACTATTTATAGTTCCTATTTCTGCTTTTTCCCATTTGTTCACCAGTCACTTAGTCACTGACCCTGTCCTTCATAAAGTTTACGAAGTAGGTGTAATAGTCCTAATGGGTGTAAGAAGATTTATCTAGTACTAGTAAAATGCTCTGGAATTCTAAAAGGAGAGGTTCTACCTAAATGGTATGGATAAATTATGTTGAAAGAAGAGATTCCATGCAAGTGATCTTATTCCCTCAGGATTTTGTACTCAAGAATCTCAAAGGAGAGAGATCAGCCCAAAATACAGTTAGAAAACCTCATAGGAAGAAGAATAATTTCTCCAGTCACTGTCTTGCAGCAATATACACCAACATTCACAATTTTATTCTTACCACTAAACACAACACTGAATATATTCTGTAAAGAAAACAAAACAACTCTGTAAAACCTCACTCTACAAAGCCTGCAAGCACAGTTCAGCTGGAGGTTTTAGCCCTAAACCAACATTTATCATTCATAAAGACCCTGTGGGCTTTCTTCAAGGTCTGTCAAACCTACTATCTCATATGTATACAAAAATGTGATTAACTTCATGGCAGAGGCACTGTAAGCAACATATCTGATCATTTTACTGGGCCTTTGAGAGATAGTAACCTAGAAAAAAAATGTTCAACTTCACGTCTCACAAAGTTGAAATGCTGGTAAACAAACCTCCAGCATGCTTACTAGTGCTGTGTGCCTGGGAATGAACATTATGTGGAATGCCCCAAATGGGGTTTTATTAAAAAAAAAAAAAAAAATCAAATTCCTTCTTTTTTTTAAAAAAAATCTTGGCTTTACAGACCCAAAAATCTTGACTCAAAGATCTTGAATTTTGAGTTTGCATTTAAGATTTCAACTTACGAGAGAGCATGACTATCCAAATATTCTTTGCTGACATTTGATGCCTGAAAATAATAACAGAGGGCATAGGGGGAACAGGAACTACCTAAGGAAATATATCATGTGGATTGAATTGGTACTATGGAGGAAAGGTCCCTTGGCACAAGAACAGAGGAAGAAGAGACTGGGTTAAAATGCTACAGGGCTGATAAAGGACTACAAAGCAGGACATACAGGAGAAAAAGAAAAAGGAATTTTAGACATTGCAAATAGTCCACTCTTAGCTTTTGTGACAAGGCAGCTGGCAAAAACATTGGATAAATTCAGTCCCAAGACTGAAACTTGAAGAAAAATGTTTTTAATTTTCCTGTCAAAGCATAGTGATCTCTCACCAAAAATCCTGGTTCCCTTTCCACCTTGACCTGCTCTTTATCCAATTAGGATGAATTAGCAATCTAAATATTTCCTCGTTTATTTGGTGATTCTTCACACAATGTGTGACAGAAGTCTTGGTTGAAGACATCCTAAAGGATCATTATTTTACCAAAGGAAGATGCCAAAATAGTGTGATATGATCTGTGGTAAGACCATGTTGCCCTGTATCCAAGGGCCCATTTGACACCTTTCTTTAATTGTTCTGCCTTTAAAAATTACAGTTTCTAGGACACAGAGTGCATCCTCCATATCCTACAGCAGTCAGGCTAAGTGTGCGAGGCTGCCTGGATCAGCATGCATCCATGTTCTGTGTAACATTTCATTAGAGTATTCTCAAAATGAGAGTTTATGCTGAGCTTGCACTCCAGAGGCCAATGTGAGTGTTAGGCTTGGCTGGAGTCCCTGGTCAAGTGTCGCCTGCTGTAGCGTTTTCACAGATGCAACCCGGTTAATATTCAATGCAAACATGTTCTGTCCTCTTTCATCAATGCAATATGGATCTCCTTATACTCACCAAAATGAGAGACTTTCTATCTAGTGCTGATGGCAACTTCACTGGCTATTTTTAAATGGGGAAACACTGCCAAAATGTCACTTTTTAAAGGGAGAAAACATTAATTCTATCATGCTGTAGCACAAAAGTGTAGAGGAACATCAGCACAGCCAGAATCAGTTGCCTATAAAAACACAGAGCAGAGGTGGATATTCAGGTATTTCGCATACTTGGGTGAGTAACTGAAAAGACGTACACTACACAGATCTATGATTAAAGCAAAGTCAGTGGTAAAAAGACCCAAGCTCCTAATAATCATTCACATTCAAAAATAAAATGCAGTTTGATATATTTGCAACAATTTAAACTGATTTTTGAATTGCATAATCAGTTGCACCTGATTATAACTGATTTATAAATCAACAAGATTAATGAGTTGCTTAAAATATGGTACTGTTTATATTTCCAGATAGGATGATTTATGTAAATAGCCAACACAGAACTGTGAGCTCCACATTTCAAATAATTTTAGCAAATAAATAACTAAAAGTTAATTTCTATTGTTACAGGCAAATATATTTGGTGTTGCCGCATGCAGGTATTCACAATTGACTTTGTTGGCAAAGAACTATTCATTTGAAGTTTATGTACAGTTTGGAAAAGTGAATGCACTAAAGAATTTATTGTTTGAGCCAGGACAATTGAGCAGAAAAAATTACAAAATTAATCAAAAGCTTTACTCATGTTTAATTATTTGCTCATATGCAACATTATGAGACTGTCAACTCATACTTGGATTGATTGTGCTGTATTGTACCTCTGTGAAGTAGCTGCAATGAGAAAAAAAAGACAAAACAAAAATAAAACTGTACCTTGTTCTTAAACCTTAGGTTTTTTTCAAATGAATTTCTGTCTCATGACATTAAAATGTCATTTGGATGTTGCTACTGTTCCCAAGCTGAAACAAGTGGAGCAAAGACTTCCAAAATAAGCATTGTTTTGTTATTGGTCAACAGGCTACGAAGATTAAAATCAAGTATTGTCTAAATAACTGAAAAATGGATAAACAGTTGGAACAAAAACCAAGTCTCAAATTCCCATTCCTTTTTTATTTGAGCTTGGTTAGCTCTCCTTAGCAGCTGTCCAGCAGAATACTTACAAGTCCAAAAGAGCAGGTCAGACGAGAGTAACACCTTAATCAGAAGATGAATCTGTGGATTTCCCCAGGGGACGTATTTAGTAGCAGCTCTGTAGGAAAGGAAAGCACAGGGAATAGTCGACTGCTGTTACAACATACCACCTAGATCTGAGTAGTGAGACAGGAGATCATAAATCATACAACAGATCATAGAATTGTTTAAGTTGTAAAAGACCCTTAAGATAAACAAGTCCAACTGTAAACCTAACACTGCCAAGGTCACCACTAAACCATGTCCCTAAATGTTACATCTAGACATCTTTTAAGTATGTCCAGGGATGGTGACTCAGCCACTTCCTTGGGCAGCTTGTGCCAATGCTTGATAATCCTTTTGGTAAAGAAATTTTTCCTGATATCTGATCTAAACCTTCCCTGGTGCAACTTTAGGCCTTTTGCTTTCACCCTATCACTTGTTACATGGGAGAAGAGACTGACCACATTTGGCTACAGCTTCCTTTCAGGTAGTTATAGAGAGAGATAAGGTCTCCCTTCAGCCTCCTTTCCTCCAGGCTGAACAAGGCCAGTTCCCTCAGCTTCTCCTCACAGGACTTGTTCTCTAGACCCTGAGATCACAGAAGATGTATGAAGTCTAGCTTTTGGAAGGATGGACTAGAGAAGCATCACCACCAACCACTACACCCTGTTTTTTTCCACCTTTCAGAGGGAGAAATTTTCCAGTTCAGTTATCTGCTCTTCAAAATCAGATGATCGCTCAGTAGTATCAGGTGTCTAAGTTTCACTTGGAGAAATTAGGAAATTTTTTAGACCATATCAACTGGTTAGATTACTACAGGTTTTAGGACCTGTCCTGTTTCTTCATTTGTTTGTGTGTTCACTTCTTTTGTCATATATACTGAATAAGACTTGAGAGATTTGATACTTTTAATATACAACACTTAATTTTATCGATGACATAGACAGTGGGATCAAGTGCACCCTCACAAAATTTACTGATGACACCAAGCTGAGCAGTCTGGTTGACATGCCTGAGGGACAGGATTCCATCCAGAGGGACCTGGATAAGCTCAAGAGGTGGGTCCATATGACCCTCATGAGGTTCAACAAGGTTCAACAAGATGCAGGGTCCTGCATCTGGGTTGGGGCAACCCCCAGTATTGACACAGGTTGGGGGATGAAGGGTTATGGAGCAACCCTGTAGAAATGGACTTGGAGGTGTTGCTGGATGAAAATCTGGACATGAGCTGGCAATGTACACTCATAGCCCAGAAAACCAACCATACATGGGCTGCATCAAAAGAAATGTGGCCAGCACGTTCAGGAAAGTGATTCTGCCCCTCTGCTCTGCTCTCATGAGACCCCACCTGGAGTACTGTGTCCAGCTTTGGGGTACTCAGCACAGGAAAGACATGGACTTGTTGGAGAGGGTCCAGAGGAGGGCCACAAAATTGTTCAGAGAGCTGGAGTATCTCTCCTACAAGGACAGCCTGAGAGTGTTGAGCTTGTTTAGCCTGGAGGGGACCAGGCTCTGGGCAGGACTTATTGCACCCTTTCAATACTTAAACAGGGCTTCTAAGAAAGATAGGGACAGACTTTTTAGTAGGGCCTGTAGTAATAAGACAAGAGGTAAGGGTTTTAAACTAGAAGAGTTTAATGTAAGACTAGATATAAGTGAGAAATTTTTTATGATGGGGGTGGTGAAACACTGGAACAGGTTGCCTAGAGAGGTGATAGATCTGCCACCCCTGGAAAGTTGGACGGGACTCCAAGCAACCTGATTTAGTTAAAGATGTCCCTGCTCTTTGCAGGGGAAGCTGGACTAGATGACCTTTAAAGGTCCCTTCCAATCCAAACTATTCTATGATTCTATAATATCCTCATCAAAATCCACGGTGAAGTTATCTTTTACAATGATTACACAAAGCCAAGTTCTATCATAAGCCTCATCTATTCAATTTAAATTCTAAAATATGGTATTTGTACGATAATTTCTTCTGCATAATTTCATAGAATACCTGGGGGAAAAAATCTCAACACTGGGAGGAGAGAGAGAGCTCTGTTTTGTCTTTTCTGGAATCTGTCTTTTCTCTCATTTTATATGATGGACAAAAAAAGCCCTCTTCTCAAATTTTTCAAAACTGCTTCTAAATATCACAAGAATTAAGAAATCTTCAGTGAGTCATAGACATTTTCAAAGGTCTCCCAGCTCAGCCTTTCATCAAAAATAAATAGAAAATGAATTGACTCTTTAAAATAACATAAGCAAAGAAAAGGAAAGTGAACTTCAATGTTCACGACCTAATTTACATTCCCTGCTCATTCTGGCATCTCTGGTAGTTAACAGATGGTGCAAAGGCAAATACACCTTTTGATTATAGGAAAAATGAAAAAAAAAAAAAAAATAAAAGAGGGGATTTAGGAAATGGGCTCTATTAAGCATAAGAAATTAGGACTGGTTCACTTGTATTACTAGTTTGTAAAACGATCAAGCAAATTAGAGGAAATTGGGTGTCTAATTGCCTTTCAGGCCTCTAAAAATATATCCCATTAGTCCCAGTTCAGGAAGCAGCTCTGTTCAAGAAATCATGCTGGTTCCTAAATATGGCCATCAATGTCACTGACTTCATTGCTTAACTCCAACATCGCCACAAACACAAACCAGGTGGGTATGACTGTGACATTTTATAATTATTCAGGGTCAAATAGACTTTCAGATGCCTACTTCCTTAACTGTCTGGGGTCTGTATCAGACACCATGAATATAAGAGGGTCTCCACCATTTCACAAAGGAATGTCAGTGCTCATCAGAGCATCCACAGTAACAGCTCCCCACAACTCCTTTCACAATCCTAGACCAACAACAATCAGCAGTAACAGAAGGAAAATCCTTACGGTAAATCCACTGACTAAATGGCCTTTCTGGTTGTTCTGATGGTGCTTTGCATTGTAGTGGAGCCCAGACGGTCTTGCTTGCAGTTAGACAACATAATGCCAATTGGCTCTGACAGCACCAGTGATTAATTCTGATTATACAGATGCATCTGTGGGAATACCTCCTTTGCCACCACTACCGCTACAGTACTGTGGCCTTTATTTCCAATTGCAGATAAGCCTAACATCTTTTTAGAATATTAATGGCCATGGCCAGGATGCAAACCTTACTTTTAAATTATTTCTCATGTTATTTTCATTTTAACATGCATAAAGGCCCCATGGACACTTGGTATAAGCTTTTAAGAATGCAAACTGCCTTCGCTGGTCTACAACTGAGGAAAACTGCAGTGGATGTAAATGCAAATTTTACTTATGAAGGCAAATTATGGGTTGGTGTTTGTTTTTTGGTTTTGTTACAAGCCCCACCTAGTAAAAGAGATGTTCAGTGTCCACATGTAACATTTCATTCAAAATCCAAGCCATAACCTGGGCTCTTCTCAGGGATACACTAAGGCACCCGAAATTGTAAAGTGACATTCAGACTCCATGAGACTTCTTTTTCACACTGTCTTTAAAAATACAGCTTTTCTGTGCTTCACTTCAAAGTGGAACATGTTGCGCATCACAACTTTGTAGTGAGCTTTTGAAGCTTCCCTCCTCTGCAGGAGTTAAATGAAAAGTATTAAAAGCACTAATTGCTTCATAACCAGCTAGTATCAAGAAATAATATTACCTTCTAAATGTATTCCTGTTTACTAGCACTGTTAGGATATATGAAGTATAATATTGCTTGAATCTCTGTTCAGCTGTCATCCAAGTTATCATAAAGTTGCAGTTGGTGTTTTTAGTGTTTCTTTTCTGACAGTCAGGGTAATTTATTTCATTTCATGTATAACTCAGATCTCTCTGTTAATTGGATGTTTTTGTGTTGATACCTTATGAACAATATTGTTCATGCCTGCTCCTCTCTCTCTAAAACTATCATTTTGTTTTACCATAAATTTGCCTTCAGAACAGATTTTGCCATATTCCTATTTATGTTTGATAAAGGACTCTGGAATGATTCATACTGTTGCGGTCATCTGGTATTTTGATTGAGATTGAGGACAAGAATAAAACTGTCTTACTTCTTAAAAAGTTCAGTGTTCCAGCTTTATAATTCCCCAGATGGGAGACATGTTTCCATCATTTTCTTCTGTTTTTCAAAACTGTCAGGATTGTCACAAGTTTTGAGGTACCTTTTTTTTTATTTTCCAATTGCTTCAGTAGACTTGTGTGGTGAAAAAAAAAGAAAAGGAATTTCCCACTTCAGGAGATAAAAGGGATTCATCCTGTTCAGGTTTAGAATGGAATAAAGAGTTTGTGGGATTTCATTCTTGACATGCAATGTCTTTGTGGATCATTGGTAGGTAAGATTTCTGGACTTTATCAAAAATCTACATTCATATGTGTGGTGGGTTGACCTTGGCTGGACACGAGGTGCCCACCAAGCTGCTCTACCACTCCCCTCCTCAGCAGGACCAGGGAAGAATAAAAGAAGATGAAAAAAATCTTGTGGGCCAAGATAAAGGCAGTTTAGTAAAGCAAAAGCAAAGACTGTGTGTGGAAGCAAAGGAAAACAAAAGATTTAATTCAATAGTCCCCATCACTAGGTGATGTCCAGCCACTTCCCAAAATGCAGGGCTTCAATACGCATAGCGGTTGCTCCGGAAGACGAATGTTGTAAATAACAAATGTCTCCCTTTCCTCCTCTTTTTTCTAGACTTTTATTGCTGAGCAGATGTCATATGGTATAGAATATCCCTTTGGTCAGTTTGGGTCAGCTGTCCTGGCTATGTCCCCTCCCAAAATCTTGCCCACCCCCAGCCTACTGGTGCCGGGGAATCTTGGAGAGACAGCCCTGAAGCTGTGCGAGCGCTGCTCAGCTGTAGCCAAAGCACTGGTGTGTTACCAACACCCTTCCAGCTACCGATACAAAGCAAAGCACTGTGAGGGCTGCAGTGGGGAAAATGAACTCCACCTCAACCAGACCAAATACAATATGTTAAAATTAGTGGTCTCCAGTTTTTTGAGAATCTTCCAGGATGTGGTCTTTATGAATTATCCTGTGGAACAGCATTTTTCTTGTTAAATTCTTTTATAAAAAGAACAGTTGTCATATTAAAAAGATGTGTACAGGGTGTTACAGTCTCATTTGTTATTCTGTGATTAAGGAACAGACACATGGAACAAACATCTTATGCTTTGTATGGTACTTGTAAAATGTTTTTCCTGACATTAGATACAAATGCCGTACTATTCTGGTACTAAGTCTTGTATATAATTCTTTTGGATCTCGTTACCATAACAACAAAATGAAAAGAGGGAGGAGGTTAATATCGTAATTCATTTTTTCACTCTGTTTATTCGTTCATCTAAAGATTGTCTTCTTCACTATGAAGATACTTACATTAGAATCGAATTGGTGAAATATAAGTAATAATTATCCAGAGGTCAATGTGAGAGTTTAAGGGAGTAGAGGGACAGGCTTCAGCATTTTAAATAAGAACAACTGATTTCTCCCTTAGGAACTGTATTTGTTCCATAAAAAGCAATTCAAGCAACCTCATCTTCTCTCTCTCTGACTTTGTGCTTTTTCTCCTTCTCATGAGATAAGGGTACAGTATGAAATTTTTTTAGGACAGTGCATATGTCAGATAGCAAACAATCATTTCTAGTGCAAAAAGTGCCTTTATGTCATTGACAAGATAAGCAGGTCTTCCTTCCTCTGAAAATGCAGGCTGCAAGTAAAGAAATATGTCATGTGTCATCTCCTATCTGGCAGCTTCACAAGACCAGCACCTGGAAAAACAATCACTGTGCTTGGCATCATGTACAACAGGTCTGATGTACACTAAGAAATCTGTAAGAAACAATGTATATTATAACTGTTCATTCAGAATAATTTTCAAGAAAATGAAAGTATCTTGCAAAGAAAAGTCTCATTCACCAATTAAGTCCAGTCGGGAATTCAATATAACACGCAAGTGACTCAGAGAAGACAAGTGATTGTTCTCTACACAATGCTAAATGCCATCTTCTGAACTTAGTCTCATGTGCCACTGTTCTTACAGAAAGTAGCTGACCAACTCTAAAATCTCAATGAGATTATGACCTTATATATGAAATATATTTGAAGTATTTGAGAGATGTATACATACTGTAATAATAAACTTGATGAGTCTTGTTTGCAACACACAACACATACCTAAATTAAGAATCTTTCTTTCTTTAGAATTTTGTCACAAGGTGGCTGAAAAATCTGCAGAGAACTCTGAACAGTAAAAATGCAGTAGAGTTGGGATGTGTACTTTCTCCAAGATGGTGAAAAAATAAAACTGTAGGGGCTACTTCACAAAAGACCAAAAGGACAATTTATAATTACATTGGGAGAGAAATTGTTTTACTTATTAATTTTTATTTCTGCTGATCATACATTGTGTTTTTTAAAACCATCTCCATCGTAAGTGGCTTAAATATAAAATGAAAAAATACTTTTTCATGGTCATTCTGCTTTTTTCTCTTCCTTGTAGTGACAGTCCTCTGTGCAGGCAGCCAGGAACTCAGACTGTACATCAGCTCTTGTTTTCACCACTTGTTTGCGGTGCCTGTGTTTATATCACTGTGCATTAGTTTCAGGATCCTTTCACAGCCTCTTATTTGCAGGAATCAGGGAGTTTACTTTTCCTTCTGGTCCATAACAGCACAGAGAGATGGGAAATGCAGTGGTTATTCTACTGCTATGCACAACCAGCACAGCAAAGGTTATAGAGTGTGAGTAAACTGCCATTCAAGAGAGGAGCTCATAGAAAATTGTTATTTCTTAGACTGCTTTTCTGGTGGATCTAGAAACATTGCAAGTGAATTTGCAACTAATAAATTTTCTCATTTTAACCAGAGCCATCTGTAAAAAGGGTGAAAAACATATTCCAAAGATTTCACAAAGCACTTCACACCTGCAAAGCCATATGATGTCCATGTCTTTGTGTTACACCACATGCAAAATATTCTTTGTATTCTTTATATGTTCTGAGGGCTGAAGAGAACAGCTGAGGCCAATGCACTGCCACCTTTTCTGCTCTTTTCATGCGGAGCAAATAGCAGCACCAAGCACACTAATTGCTAATCAGGGTCACATCAAAGTACTATAATGTCTCCATATTCTAAATCACTTCCAGTGTATTTAATTCTGTTTATATTCCATCCTTGCGGCCTATTTTCATTCGCTTGTTTACAGAATAGCCTACTAAGAGTATGCTAAGTAATTAATGAGTTATAAAGGGTAAAATTATTATGAAATCCTAAATCATTTAAAGGCAATTCACAGATCACAGAAAGCTCAGACTGAGGAAAACAGAATGTGATGAGAACTGCAGCTTAATTTGTAGACATTGAACTACATTTTAAATATACTGTTACATTTTTTGTAAGAAAACTGATAGTAGTTTCCCTTTCTAGTAAATGCTAACTGTCATTAGTTTGAATAATAAAATATTCTTAGAAAATAAATTTTAAAAAAAGTTGTAAAAAGAAAAGCGTAAAGCAATTTCAATCCTGTTATGTTTAAACATTGCACAGCATTCTATCTCTCACTGTATAATTTCTTTCTCTCCCCTGTCTTCTTTTTCACATCTTTTTTTGCCCTGAGCACTCTAACATCTCTGTGTGGTCATTTAGGTTTTATTTGTTGTTCATTTAATTGCAGATTATCTGAGGGCATTAAAGCATTATGATTCATTTACTAGAGAAATGCAAGTTGAGTCACTTTGCAATAATTTGTTTTGCTGTAGCATAAAAACCATGTTAGGGCATTTTTTGTTAAGGCATAACACACTCTGTAATCTGTGCTATTATCATATATTATACCACAGCATATAATTTATAAATGGTTGAAGTAATTATTACAAATTAATTTGGTGCTAACTGAGTAGACTGCTGTGCACAGTGCTTCAGCAAAGAAACAGGGAACATAGGCTGAGATTCACAGAGTCAAGCTTAGCATTGCCAGACCTAGTTGTCAGCAATTCATCTCCCTACTCGATATTTGCAATGCCTCAGGCTGGCATATGACAGACACAACATGTTGAATATGTTATATGACCCGCCAGAGGAGAACTGCGTCCTTCCCATTTTCTGTACCTAGGTCTTTTCTATAAGAGTAGAGGTCTATTCAATGACTCTTCTTCTCGAGTTATGACTGTCCCTGTCTTAGAGTGTCTGCTCATCATAATGTTATCTTTTATTCACATCGGTAAACGGGAGCATAGAGGGGCTTATGTGGCAATTCCTGCCCCAGATAATAGTTCATTATAAAAATATAATTAATCACATAACGAAGCCTTACAAGGTTTGTTTCTTATTTTTCTAATTTGTTTCTAATAATAATGTTGTTATTATTATTATCATCATCACTATAATTATGAATAATGATAATAAACACTATTATTATTATTATATGTCAACAACTCAAAAACATCAGAAGGAAGAAATACAGAGTCAACACTACATGAGCTGTTAAGAGGTTTTCTGTGGTACAAATAGTTAGCAAGTGAAGGGACAAGCTAGCTTTTCCATTGGATAAGCCTCAGCATCAGTCCTTCAAAAACCGAAATTTTAGATCTTCACCCTCCCATTTCTGCCAACAAATAAAAAAAGATAGTTCAAGATGCAAACATAAGACTCTTACAGGGAGAGACAAGGAGATGTAGGGCACAATGAAAGAAACACAGTGTCAGAAGGACACAGACAATGAATATAGGTGATTAAACCATAGTGGAAATTTCACAGTGCCCAGAGCTCAGAACGACATAGTTATAAAAATGTAAAAATGTAATAACAAAAATTGTTGCAAGAGAAAACAGCACATAAATTTTAAACATCAATAGGTTCAAGTAAGGTTCGTAGAGGTCTTCCATCATAGAAACGAGATACTCAGGAGGAGGTTGTTTTGAATACCAATTCAGAAATATTCTGTACTTTCATTTTATTTTTTTACATTTCCCACAGCTTTGATGCTTGTGGAGAAGCACCCAGAGATGTGCACTGGTGTGGGCTGAGTGCTTCTTTACGCTCACCAGCTGAGCTGCCAAGTGTCACCATTTCCATTCAGTCACCCCTTCAGCAGCCCCGGTAATGTCTTCCTGCAGCCCTGCTGAACTGCCACGACTCTAGTTTTGTCACAGGAGGGACATGGAGTCCCTCGTCCTATCTTTCAGAAGCTGCTGTTTGATCACTGCTGTGTGATTAATGAGTCATTTATTTGCTGCTTAGAAAGATTTGGAACTTTTTTCTTTTTGCAAAAACTAAAATCTCCACAGAGTATAGGTTCTGGATGCATGTGGGGGGAGAGTCAGGTGTTAAAAATCTCAGTTAGCATTGAACTCTGCAAATACTTTCATCAGAAAATGGGAGATTTCAAAATGTCAAAACATTTTATTCTGAAAATCCGCAAGTAAAATGTTTTGACATTTTCAAAATGAAATACTTCATTAAAGAAATACTGAAACATTTCATTTTGAGAAACAAACCCTTCACACTCAGTATTTCAAAACATCATCTCCATTTAAAAACTGTTGTCATTAGAAGAATAAGGTCAGAAGGAGACTAAATAATTTGAACTGAAAAAAAATGTTTTTTGGTTTGACTCAAGCTGATATTTGGATGTCTTTGTTCTGTTTAACTGAAAACCTTAAAAACTTTTCACAGCACTCTTTTATTTTGACTGGTTCCTGCTTATTCTCCCACTCAACCATTGACGTGAAATGCATGAGATCCAGTTTTGAGATTTCACTTTTCTGCTTGTCCATATGTTTACTGTTTTCCTCCTGCTTATTCTTCTCTGTTTCCTGGAATAAATGATTGATTTTATTTTAAAACTACTGAAGCTTCTCCTGTTTACCTGAATAGCCCTTAATCACTGTCCTTGCCCATTTGCTTACACACTTGGCAGAGAGATGAGGCTTCAGTTATGGTCTGCAGTCCACACCAGGACAACAGTTACACAAGCAGAAAGGGCTTTGTTGTTCTGCAAATATCTGGAGTCAGAGTAGGCTGAAGAGGAAACTTATAGATATCCCTTTTTTTAAATCAGATCTATGTGAAGTATTTCTAAAATGCTTGTTTCCGGTATATCTCTTAGCCAACCTGCCCAGCTGAAGCCTAGTTGTGTTCCCAGTTTCTGATCCATAGATAAAGAACTGCTTCCCAATTTCTCAGAAAATTCTTTCTGCCTAAGAAGTGGCCCATCAAGCATTCTTTATTTTTTTATCTTAATGAAGGGCCAGTAGGAATGTAAACGATAGTTTTTAATCAACTGGCAGTATACTTTCTATGGCTGAAACGGGTGCTTGATACCATTGACCCCCCTTAGTCACTGACAGAAAATAAATTGCTCCTTAAACCCCAAGAAGTACTTCCCAACGATTCAGAGGGAAGCATTCTGGCAGGGCACCATGACCACTTTTATTTTGGACTTTCTGTGCAAATGAGCAAGATGACCCTACCTCATGCAGCTGTCAGACCATCTTTCACTAGCAAGAAATTCACTGTGGAAGACTCTTGTGAACAAAGAAACAACCACAAGATGCTAACATTTAAAAANNNAACCACAAAGTTGTAAAATTTAAAAAAAAAAAAAAAAAAAAAAAAAACAAACAAGATACAGTATGACAATGAAAATTACTTTTTAAAAAAACACATTAAGACAAATATTTTTATTACGTATTTTTCACAGGATGGTATGTTTTCTATCTACTATGTTCTGTAAGAAACTAGTGGTGTAACCTTGTTTTGTTCTTCTGGACATGCTGAAAAGCCATTTCTGCGATAACATTATAACATTTTGAAAGATAGTTGAAATTCTATAGTAGACAGGAGGTTACCGGCAGTGTTTTTAATATCTGATTTATTCTCAGTTCATTATTTTTGGACAGCAACAGTTAGTTTGCTCACAAGTGTAAAGTGTTGACTCACTATGATATAGTGTTTAAAGTTTTTTTAGTATTGGTCTCCAATTGTTTTAATTATAATTTAAAATCTAAATGTGGAAGGTTGCATTACAGCTGCATTACTGATTGGATAAAGGGTTTCTTTTCATTCCTGTGAATTCCTGGAAGGTTTAAGGAGCAGCTTTTGGGCATGATTGCTGGAAATGCGTCAAACATGGTAATTTTTCTATCTCTGCACACAAAACTTGACATCAATATACAAGTCCATAAAGGCTGTCTCTCACCTCCTACCCTTCCAAAACCGGAAGCCTGCCTTTGTGTATGAAGTAAAAGATGAAACCAGATGAACTGAACCACCGCTGGCAATTTCAATCTGATCCAGCACATCTGCTTCACATATCTGCCTGCTCACTACAATGCAGTTTGCAGAGTAATTGAACTATATTCAAAAATATTGAATGAGGTAAGAATATGTGCTGGTGTTTATACTGCAGGATGCATCAAGTGCCCATTTTTGGAGGTTACACATGGCTAAACGTGCAGCACTTGTCTTCATGAGATATTGTATGGCTGACACAGGACAAAGGCTGGTGTATGGCATTAAAGCAGGAGATCCTGGCATGCGTTGTCCTTCTTCTGTCCCATGCAAGTACATAAGGCCTGCATATGCTTTGCCTGGGAGTTACCAACTCCAGACATAGAAACAGCAAGCTTTGCTGGAAGTCAATCTAAGCAAGGTGAAAATGGCAGGTGTCAGCTGAAGCAAACTCTGCTATAAGGTTGAGCCACAAGACTGCCTCAATGCAAGGCCACCTCTATGGAAATCTGTCACAGGGAATGGATTTTTCATTGGGAAAATCCATCAGCAGCAGTGGAGATGAATCTATTACAGGCGATGAATATTTACAGAATGGAAATTTTTGTAATAACTGCAATCTCTGGCTCCCAAACCCAGCAAGACAAGCTAGAGAACTGAAGTAGTTCTGCCTTTTTTTCAGTCAGGTAATTATTCATTAACAGCAGGGGCTTTTTTTTCTCACCAACAGTTAATAGCAAGTAGCAACCATTTTGCAGGTGACATAATCCTAATACAGTTGAGATTGTCCAATAATATTTATTTGTTTATTTATTGACTGACTGTAGTTTAATGAGGAATGATCTATTGAACTCCAGCCTTCTGTGATGAATGAATAATAACTTTTTTGCCATTTCTTTTCTATTCCAATATTTTGTTAAATTTTCTGTTTAAAATCATCCATCACATAGCTATTGCCAAAGAATTCTGTACAAAATGAATGGAAAATTGCTTTGTACCAGAGAGACTCTCTTAATCAATATAAGAGCAAAATTATTTCCTTCTCTGATATGTTCACTGTAGGATGTGTCCTGCCTCCATTTGCCTGCATTGATGATTTCTGGATAGTGAAAGGCTGCTTTTATCATGTATTGAAATTTCAATTTCATTCATCAGTACTGTTCCTCAGGTGTAATTGTCCCCATATATGAGGAGTATATCCTCTTATTTTGCAGGTATTTTTCCTGTATTTTTATTTGTTTCTCTAGAGAACCTGAGTGAGGAAGAAATCAATATTGCAGTGTATTTCAATGGAAAGCTAAGTATCCGACTGAATAGCCTGTAGATACTGACATGAATTCCTGAAGATGAAAAGTCACTTTCAAAAGTACATTTTTAAAGACTGCTTCCAAACATAGAAATCAATGCAATGAAAGAGAAACTCTAAAATGGCTAAGAGCTCAATTTTGTTGGGTGACTTAGGCACTTAAAACCCTAAGTCACATTGAAAGTCAGTGGTTTTTAAACTCCTAGATCACTTGCATAATTGAAATTTCAGCTAAAAAATCACACAGAAAGCTCCAAGAATTTCACCCTTTGGCACTGCATCATCTATGCAGGAGGACAACATATCTTTTGGAGCATATGATTCCTACATAACTGGAGTTACGATTTTAAGAGTTTTGTGAGAACTTTGTTGTGTTTTTTTTTTGTAACTACTTTAACAGTTTTCTGAAAATGTTAAGAACCAAGCCCGAATTTAGAATAATTCAGAAAGCAGTAACTCTGCCTTCTTACCCTGTCGTCCACTTGCACAAGAGGTGCAGAAGCCAGGGTCACAGGTGAAATCTAAATGTGTATGCCTGAGGGCAAAGCTTTGGTCAAACACCATCTCACCTCTACTTCTATGTATCACATGTGTCTGCAGTTAGGAAATGGAAATTTCGCATGTCTGTTTCCAATGCAATTGCTTGTTTTTTCTGAAAAACAAACAAAACAAAAAAGCAAACAAAACACAAACAAACAAATGAACAAAAAAACCCTTAACCCACCATTTATTAGGGGTTTGATAACATTGAATTTTACATTACAGGGAATACTGGAGAGAGTCCAGTGGAGAGCTACAAAGACGACCAAGGGAATGGAGCACCTCTCTTATGAAAAAAGGCTGAGAGACTTGGATCTGTTTAGCCTGAAGAAGACCAAGATGGGATCTGATCAATGCTTATCAGTATCTAAAAGGGTGGGTGTCAAGAGGATCGGGCCAGACTCTTTTCTGTAGTGTCCAGTGACAGGAAAAAGGGCAATGGGCACAAGTTGAAACACAAGAAATTTCGTCTCAACATGAGGAAAATCTTCTTTACTTTGAAGGTGACAGAGCACTGGTTGTGGAGAGGTTGTGGAGTCTCCTTCCCTGGAAATATTTGAAACCTGCCTGGATACATTCCTGTCCAACCTGCTGTAGGTGAAGCTGCTTTGGCAGGGTTTTGGATTAGATGATCTCTGAAGATCCTTTCCAACCCCTACAATTCTGTCATTCTGTGATTCTGTGATTACCTGTTATTTCAACTTCTTAACCTTGAACTGCTCCAAACTCTTCATTTTGGAAGGCCAAACAGTCCGTGAATTGAACTGGCAGAAAACAAGTTCAGAACCATTGATAATTCTTCACCTGGCCATCACTGAGAAAATGTCATGAGGGAAAAAAAGAGAGAAAGAAAATGCTTCATGAATGCTCCATGCATAGAGCTGTACCAATCAAAAGCACTAACAAAGGCTTGAATGGCTCATAGTAATAGTAATAATAACAGAAAAAGATTGGACTTACAAAATATACGTGGAGCAGCCAATGGTTGCTTTCATCCTTCTGCTGTAGGGCTGTGGACAGTCATCTTTCTGACAACATTGCTGAGTGAGGATTCCCAAAGTTTTTTTCTGGTCTTGGAAACCACACTGAAGAGTGGAGCTCATGCCCAAACCTTGCCTTGCCTGGAGCTGAAATGCATCCAAGGCATGCACCCAGAACTTGAACCTGGGAAGGGCTCCTATCTCCATTTCAGATATCAACTCATTTTTCAGGTAGGAATTTTGCCTCATTAGGTAGTTCAAATTAAATATTATCAAAACTGATGTGTTTTTGAAAACATATGTTCTTTCAGGGCCACCATTATATCAAGAAGTATCCAAAGAGTAAATACTGCCTCCAGTGAGAGGGTAACAAAGAACCAGTGTATGGTGAGAGCTTTGAACTTTTTAAAATGGGAGCAAATAAATACAAATGCTTCTCTCCTGAAGCCCCAACATTTTATGTGGCCACAGTGCAAAAACATTAAGTAAAAATTCTCAGTTGTCTGGGATACAATAGTAACCCAGCACAAGATTATGCCTCAGACATGTTTATGTGTCTGTCATGGGAATAGAAAATCTGCAAACCCACACATACGGACACAGAGGTACCCACACAGCACAGGAATGGCTAAGGTGGACTATTGCTTCCAAAGATATTCTGTACCATGTTTTTTCTGATCATTCCATGACCGTAACCATTATGCAGCTCTCAGATTTCCCCAAAGGTGGCTACTTTAAATTGAGCAGAAATAACTGAGAAAATCTTAAGCTGACCTTTAACTATGTAGCCCGGAGGTATGCAGAGAATCAAATATCACAGACAATCTCAGAGAATACAGATTTATACTTGGGAGGAGAACTATTCAGGCTAACTAAAAAAGGCTTATTGTACTTTCATTAAATATGTGCTTTCCCTTTTCATGAGATTAAACAAAAAAGGGGTGAGGAAAAAGATTAACAAAATGAAGAGGAAGAAGGAAAGAATAAAGCAAGAGGAGTATTTATTTCAAGAATTCATTCACACAATCTAATAGCACAAAGGAATTTCTTTTAAAAGAAAACTTTTCAAGGACTGAAACAAGAAATGAATCCTGAAGGGAATGTTTTGAAAATGACTGGGAAAGGATGCTATTCTTGAAATTACATAAATGAAAGGCTTTTTTTTCTGCTAAATATCCCGCATTTCTTCCTGGTTCTTTCTGCTATATACAATGACTCCTTCTGCCTTAGTCTCTTGCACCAAAAGACAATTGTCTAAAGGAAAGTTTGCTTTTTGCAGCAAATGATATGTGCTTCAGTCAGCTGGCAGAGACAAATAAACTGTAGGCAGCGATCCACATTTTTGCTTATTACTTTCAGTTCTATGTGCTAATTTCCTCGTTTTTTAAATGGGACTAAATCCAGGTCCCAAACAGTGAGTATTATGTTTTATGCAAAACAAAGTAGTTAATTGATACCTGGTGTTATCTAAACAAGGTGCCCTGCAGAGCTCTGCACTCCTTACTGTTGATTTGCTATGGTGATACATGATGTGGGAGCACATGTTATAATTTTACATTTTTTTTTCAGACCATATTAGAAAGATTAGGGGCATCAGGCTTTGTCCACTGGGATGTTAATAGGTGAGCGAAGAGATGGTAACAGGCAGGAGGGGCAGCCTGTGGAGCAGCAGGCTGTCAAAGAGTATGACCCACCTCACTGCGCTTTATGCAGCACATCGACTGGTTGATGTAGGTTCAGAATGGAGCATGAGTTCACCTTACAATTATGAGGCACAGCAGCAGTGTCTGCTGTATCAGAAACCACACTACTGCCAACAACCTCCAAAGAGCTCGGGGGAAGCAACCACGCTTTGAAGTCTTAAGAGACACAGAGTTAGTTTTTTTAATGGTTGGATGCTTACTGTATAACTTCAAAAACTCTCTTCCATCAATTAGATGCATTTCTTTAAATGTTTACTGCAGCCTGACTTATAATGAAAGACGGATCATGTATGTACCAGAGAGTAACCTGAAATTTAAGAAGACAGCCCTGTTCTTAATAGTTTCCTCTGTGTGCATGGCAAAATTTATTATCCCAGTGAAATCTGCCTGACCTCTGACAGGCAGTTTACTGCCCCTTAACCAGGAAAAAAAGTCCAATTCAATATTCTGTGATCCTGTTTCTGCAGGGAGCTGACCTCCTGGGCAAGACAAAGAGGACTACCATTGTCCACATGTCATCCAGTTACCTGCCCATGCATTTTGTTCCTGCCGCCTATCAGGGCTTTTCTACATACCATGTTGGGGACCAATGGAGGTGATGCTCATCCTTGGAAAGATTCACCTGAATGATTCCCCTTTTGTGCGTGTAAGGAAGGCAAGGAAGGGAACCTTCCCTCTTCCCCTGTCTCTTCAGCAGAGCTCACCTTCTCAAGTTTTACACTCAGGAGATAAATTAGTGAACATGGTATACCAGTAAAACTGGGAAAGTACCTTGAAGAGCTAGTACAGAACACAGAAAAGTTTAAAAAAATATATTTGAATTTAGGTGCCAGTATTATTGCCTTTCTGAGAAGTAAGTAAAAATAATTAATAATAACATAATTAGAATATATTCAAATTAAGGAATTTTATATTTCATTTTTGCTTGCCGTGCAATTTCTGAATGCGATGTTAGAGCATATCTATTTTATGTGTAGTATTATGAGTACCGGTTTTGCATATATTTCCTATCTCAAAAGTGTTGTGTGTTTTGGTAAACAGAATTTTGTACCTTTCCTAAATGGTGAATATGTTAGTATAAAAACCTCTGAAAATTTGGAAATTATGTTCAAGTCCAAATTCAAACATTTACTAAAGAAGGATTGTGGCCATAATAAACACTGGTCTCTCAAGTGGTGTCCCAGGTCCTCCCTCCAACACAAGAGCCTGATCTTCAGAGACTGCAAAGCATGTTATCTGCTAGGCAAAACCTCTGAATAAGCTGGCACCTGTGAATTTCCACAGCAGAGAGCAGCCCACCTGCAAACACTTTACCCAGCTAGACTAGTTACTCCAGACATTTTTTAACCGGTTTGTCACCACTTTTCTTTGGTATGAAGATGGTCCACCTGGAACAGTATCTTTGCTCAGTCCTAAGCAAGTATTGTGGGTGAGTTTCTTGTAATGGGAGAAATATACTGTTGTGGTCCTTCTGAAACCATTTTCTGAAGTTTCTGGACATTGTAGTTCGCAGACAGTGCCAGCTCTAGTCCCTGTTTAGACTGCAGACTGGCACATCAACCAGGCAGCAGATTTAACTTTCACTCTGAATAACTGTTTGAACACTGTTTTCTAAAAAAGTCACCATGATCTAGACAGTGCTTCAAGTCAGCTGTAAATGTAAGAGCAATTAAGGAAAAACCAGACTTGGTTTTCTGTCATGTACATGAAAGAAAAAAGTCCCTTCCAACCATGGTGATTCTGTGATTCTGTGAAAGGTACTATAATTATCACACCATGGGAATTTGAGGGGCGGTAAGATGAACCCATAAAAGCACAACTTGGATCAGATACTTTACCTACATTCTTTTCAAGACAATCTGACCTTCTGCACAAAAGTAAATTATGACTCTGGTAGAGTCATTTGAGTAATAGTTTACATTATATCAATTACCACTGTTTGGCTGATTCCAAAAAGATCCTTAGTCTGCATCACATGTTATACCTGTGGCCTCCTGCCAAGTGGCATCCTTCATTATGTTTTGTGTCCAAATATTGCTGGCAATTCTAACCCATTTGTAAAAGTATAGGCTGTTATCTCAATATAACCAAGCAGATCAAGCCAGCAGTTTCCAAGATTGCAGAGCAGCCTTTATTGGTTGTTCTCTAGAACATTTCTTAGAGGTTTAAAATAGGTCTCTAGTCTTTGCCTGCAGTCGGCAAAAAGCACAAAATATAACTGTCCTTATGATAGTTACAGCCACATAACTCCAGCAATTTCAGACCAGCAGGCAGTTTCCACAATATAGTGAGAAAGGTAGCATCCCTTACACTACTGAAAGATCACTGCTGTTCTTTTGTAACTATGGTTTTACAGAACTTCATGGGTGTGGAAGAACCAATGACACGGTCCAATTTAAAGCTTAACATAATGTTTGTGGAAATAGAAGGCATTCACCAAGACCAGGTTCTTTTTGTCTCATTTAGTTCATTTATTCCATTTTACTTCTTCTAATTTGTCTACAGTGACTATGAAATACGTCATATCAGATATGTCTAACCATGTGGACTTGAATGCACACCAAAGATATACAGTACCATGATTCTTTTTACACTACCATGAACAGGAAAACACCTCCCCTTGAATTTTGAGAGAAAAGTTTCGTTTGGAAGCATTCCCATTCCGAGTAACAGACTAGTGAGGCTGATATGTAAAGTTTGTCTAGTCTTATGTTATAAAAATTCTGTTATAAAGGCAACAACTTTTCTCGGAAGCTATAATTGTTATTCAAAAATTTTAAAAAATAGATTAAGCACAATTAAAAATTAGTAAAGAATAACAGTGGAAATGAAATCTGACACAAGGAAATATTAAATTTGCTAACATGGGTCTATGGGACTGTTAAAATTCACTGTGTGCCTCAAATTACTATCATAGGCATATATGTGAGGAAAGAAAATAACATATCTGGTATGAAATATAATATAATATGGTGATATAGACAATGCAAGCTGATGTGTTTCAAAATTGAAAGACTTATTTGTATGGCATTAAAGGTTAGCAACAGGAAACGTTATCTGATTAAGTTCCCATGACTACAGCTTCGTCTTTATATGGCTGCTTGCATTTGGTCCGTCATTTAATGATGTGACCACAGAAACAAGCAGACAGGGGCTATGACACAAAAAGTTCACATCTGTTGAGCTCAGATCTGTGACTGGCAGTCTCCTCTGCAGAAAAGTCACCTCATGGCTATTACACTCCCTTTCCAAACAAAGAATCAGTGCCAGCTGAATAATGAAAAACTCACAGGATCCAAGAAATTCTTCCTTTGCTGCAAGGAGCCTTGAACAAAGCAGCTCACTTGTTAAGGAGGCTTGATTAGACTATTAGGACAGCTGGCCTTAGCGTGAGCTGAAGGAGGTTGCAAATCAGACAAGCTTATTCAGAAAAGTGATTATAGGGTAGTTGCTGCAGGGAGTTAGTAATGCTGTGGCTGTCTGGATTTAGCACAAGTCAACAAGCTTTATGCAGGCTTGTTTCTCTCATTTCGATTGTTTGTTTAGTGGAGAGACACTTAAAATGATATGCCATGAATTTACTAAGATAGATACAAAGATAGAACTGTTGAGCAAAGAGATAGTATTCTTAGGGCATATATCAGGTACACAAGGACCCTGAAAGATATAATTTTGGTGTTGCTGTTTTGATTCTGAGGTTTTGGTTCTGATCCGACCATACAAGCCACATGTTGGCTAGAGCACAACCTTTGTCTTTTAGACTTTTGATGCAAAGTAGCACTGATAACTTTCTGATGAGTTGAAGAAAAAGGATATAGAGACTTAGTGGATGAAGAGTATAAAAGTCTACTCTCAAAATGAAAGGAATGAACCACATGATTATTGCAGTTGTGTGTATATAGGCATAGGACCATAGGGTGATTATTTTTAAAAACAGAAAGCCCTTTTTTAACTAAGGATCAGTAGGAAATCACAGTGAGAGTGGATGGTCTTATTTCCTGGAATGAGTTATCAGCTGGGACACCTTGACATTTAGATAGTAGGATTTTTGGAGGTCTTACAAGAAGGAACTGTAATAGTAAAGAAGGAAAAGACTAAGGCATTTTTGGGAGTCATAGTGAAGGTAAAAAAGGAACTTGGTAATGAGATAGCAATAGACAGAATTCTAGATGAGGGACCTGATTCCTCATGTTAGTCTCCCACTAATGACCTTCATAAACTTCAACGAGACTATTTTTGTTTTACATCAATTCAGACATCAGCAGGTTCATATATATGGAGTTGTGGTGGAGAAAAGAGAGTCTTAGGTGAGAAATACTGATGTACTTTCTGACCAGAGGGGAGTATTGCACTAAAGTAAGCTTTTGCTGCTCAGGTGTTGTGGATTAAGGGCTTTGAATGTGATGCCATTTAAATTTCTACATGTTAAAAATTTACTAACTTGATGTGGTTAGTTCTTTCCAAAAGCAACTGTTTCTATAAATTAGAATATCTAGTTTCAATGTCCATTGATGGGAACAAAAGGATTTAAGAATTTTCTGAATGTTATATTCTTGGCTCTGTTTTCACTTGTCTATCTGTTATCTTTTTATAAAGCTAAATCTACTAAGTGACTTAGTTGTAAAAGATGGCATATGATTTGGGTTTGAATGGCTTTGCTCTGGGGAGCCATTCCTTTTGCATATACTGATGAAACAAATGAGGTGATTGACAATATCACTGTTACTACAAAAGTTATTTCTTAAGTAGCATCTGCAAAGTTCACTGAACCATCTCAATCATACTGCATGAATGCATCATGGTTTAGCAAGCCTATAGACAGCACTTCTCACTGTAATTATTAATTACATGATTACATCATTAATTACATAATGATCCTTAAGTCAGCATTCCAATTCTCATTGTGGCTTAATAACAGCATGTGTAAATCAGGGGGTTTGGTGGTCCTCTGAATTTAAATGATGCATTCACACTATCAGTATTTCTGCACGATGTTTTAGATGCCTGGAGTGATTTCCGGTCTCAGTGGCAGCTCTAGCAATTTTTACTTTTGGAGTAATCCTGGAGGCCTGAAGTGCAGACGGAGACTGTTTCTTGTTCTGATGCATGGTGGTGTCAGGCTTGGTGCTGTCATGTGTGCTGCCCATGCTTTTAGCTCAAAACCCCAAAGTCAGCCTGAACTGAGACTTAGGAAGACTTTATGGAGCGCCTCAAAGTTCAGGTGGTGGTGGATGTTGCCATCCTCCACATATGACTTGCCCTTCAGTTTCACTTAAACTAGAATTAACAGAAAAATAAGGGTACGACACACTGTGGGAACTCAGCAGGGTTCCCCAGTGGAATAATTTGCTTAGACTTTTTCACTGCTTCAGAAAGTGGGATTGCAGTAAAAGAAGTTTACGTGACTTTTTTTCCAAGTTAGGGTCAAGAGCAGTTTTTGTAACTCAGCATGCTCTAAGATGAGAAATCCTAGCAATTGAATAAATAAAGGTCACCAGTCCAAACTAGATTAAAACTTGGGGATATATGAATCTTTAATGATTTCATTCTGCAAAAGTTCAGCTATAGGTGCTCCTTCAAATACTTTTCTGAAGAAGATGATAGATGAAAGACCAAGAATTCCTTAGAATTTGTCATAAACTGCAGTTCTTAATAAAATATTGTGCTATTGCAGGCTCCAAAAGCACCCCAAAGTCACAAGGAATATGGGATGTAGCACAGGAGCTCAAAGCACAAGATGTGTTGCAGCCTAAGCATCTTTGAGAGGCTTTCTGAAGGACTCTATTTTTTGACATGTCTTGGAAACTCTGTGTTGTTATGCATTTTTGAGTAGTTGAATCAGGGTTCCTTTTTCCCCTGCTCCATACTTAGGCCCCATATGTTTATTGGTGTCCATTTTTTATGTCCAGAATGAATGGCATTCTAATTCTATGACTCTAGTTTATTTTAAATAAAAAATATTCCTTATTTATCAGTTCCACCTGACACAGATAAAAGATATCTAATATCCAAGTCAACATGCCTGCTGGCTATGATGATATTTTTCAACAATTTTTAGTTTTATTAAAGATCCAGCCTAGTGGGCTTCTAAAATTAGTGTTAGTGTAACATGCCTGACACAAAAAATGGAAATTGACTGTCCAAAGCCAGCAGTGCATTTTGAAACCTCTGGTTGGATCTGGCAAGAGATTTTAAATGGATACTAACATTAAGTATGTAACAGAAAATGCTTATAAGCATATGTACTTTGTGTGAGATAAATGGATCAAATAAAGTTATTTTAATAGAAGTTTCTTCAGAAAGAGAAAATTTGCTGGTGGGTTACCACACTAGAACAGATTCTTAATAGGATATATATATCAACAGCGTTACAAGTATAAAGGCAAGGTGTCAGTGAGGTGACTGGAGCACTTTATCCAAATGCCAAATGTCAGATTACTGAAAAAAATGTTTTGAGCTGAAATGAAACTCAGTAAATGATCTCATGTGGACAGCTTGAAAGGTATAAATATTGCCTAAAGTACAGCTCCAGAAATCTGAATATTCATTGCCACATGGGGGCATGGTGCCTGTGACAAGAAAAGTTGCAATGATTTATGATGATGATCTAATTGCATTTGAAATAACTCATATCAAAGAAGCCAAAGAAGGAAGAGAGAATCCAAGGGAAAATTAGGAAAGATAATCTTAAGGGTCAGCTTGACATGTTGCTCTCCAAATTGAGATAAAAAAAGTTTCTTTTGCACAAGCTCAATTTTGTAGCCGTAGAAAAATTACTCAGGTATAGTCATTATAAAAAACCAAATTGTTGGTTGTCATTAACCGTTATGGACAATCACTATTAATAACAATTGTCTAGAAAATGTTTAGCAGTAGGAATAGTAAAAGAGTGGAACATCTGGCTGTACACTAAGTGAAATACATACACACAAAGAGGAAATCAGAATGAAGTTTACTCCATACCTGTCCTCGTTTTAGCAGGGAAAGAGTTCATTTCTCTTTCTAGTGGTTTCTTTGAAAGGAATGTCAATAATACCTCTTGTTTTCAGTTGTTGCTAATTATGTTTACATTATTGAAGGACTTTTTCAGCTTCCCATAGAAGAATAGACAGAACGATATTGCATTCCATAGACTTCATGCTCATTATATAAATGGGGGTTAGCTGGGCCGTGGGAATGGTTGATCACTGGTCAGAACAGTACCAATTCATTGGATGGTGACAGTGTCTGGTGTTGTTATTATCATTGTTATTATTGTT
>VXAK01003392.1:0-35534 GCA_013399435.1 Arenaria interpres | reverse complement strand
GCCGCCAACAAGATGTCACCCCAGATGGCTCAGATGGCTGAAGCTGCTCTCATATAGATCCGATGTGCACTTAGCCACTGAAATATGCACACAACATAAGCTACATCTGTGGAAGTTTTCAAACCCTCTAACACAAAAAATGTGACAACTTCTCATGTGCAAAGCCCTAATCATTTTCAAACCAGCGTGCACATCAGATTCCTCAAAGTGACCATCATTAGCTGGACTTGTGGTGTACTGGTAAATCCTATACATCAACCAGGAGGAAATTTATTTTTTCTTTGGAGAAGTCATATAGATTTTATACGCAGAAGCTAGCTCTTCTGACACCTACCTCTAAATCTCTTGATATAACGAGAGCACCATGCCTGCCACGTTTCCTTTACTTGCTGTGCTAACTCATATTTTAGATCAAAACAATACAAAAGACATGAAAAACACAGGAGTCAACAATAGTTATGTCATCCATTTATCAATTTTAAACCATCACTTCAGCAGTTTAAAGACTCTGCGTTCTAGTTCTGAAAGTCCCTATATGGCTATAAGAAAAAAAGAGAGTTTTAAGATTCACGGGTGAAAGAAACAGAGGCAGTTGAGCTGAAAGCTGTCCTAAAGCCACTGGCTCCTGAGTAGGCAGAGCACCTTTAGGCAATCACAGAATCCTAGAATGGCCACAGAATGACAGAATCCTTTAAAGGTCACCTAGTCCACTACCTCTGCCATCAGCAGATGTAGCCATGCTACATCTTCAGCTACATCAGGTTGCTCAGGGCCCCATCCAACCTGACCTTGAATGTTTCCAGTGATATGGCAACTACCACCTCTCCGGGCAACCTGTGCCAGCGTCTCAGTACCCTCAGTATAAAACATTTCTTCCTTCTAGCTAGTCTGTTGGCCACGCTTCTTTTGATGCAGCCCAGGATATGGTTGGCCTTCTGGGCTGGAAGCGCACACTGTTGGCTCACGTCCAGCTTTTCATCCACCAGTATCCCCCAAGTCCTTCTCAGCGGGGCTGCTCTCAATCACTTCATCCCCCAGCCTGCGTTGATACCAGGGGTTGCCCTGACCCAAGTGCAGGACCCAGCACTTGGCCTTGTTAAACCTCAGGAGGTTCACATGGGCCCACTTCTCCAGCTTGTCCAGGTCCCTCTGGATAGCGTCCTGTCCCTCAGGTGTGTCAACCACCCCACTTAGCTTAGTGTCATCCACAAACTTGCTGAGGGTGCACTCGATCCCACTGTGTCATTAATGAAGATATTAAATTGCACTGGTCCTAATACGGACCCCCTGAGGGACACCACCTCTCACTGATCTCTGTTGGGACATTGAGTCCTTGACCACTACCCTCGGGATGAAACCAATTCCTCATCCATCAAACAGTCCACGCACCAAATGCACACCTCCCCAATTTAGAGAGAATGATGTGGTGGGGGACCGTGACAAAGGCCTTACCAAAGTCCAGACAGATGACATCCGTAGCTCTTCCCTCATCCACTGATGTAGTCACTGCATCACCACAAGGCCACTTGGTCAGGCAGGACTTGCCCTTGGTGAAGCCACGCTGGCTGTCTCCAATCACCTCCCTGTCTGCCACTAACCTTAGCATAGCTTCGAGGAGGATCTACTCCATGATCTTCCCAGTCCCAGGGGAAAGGCTGACAGGTTGGTAGTTCCCAGGCTCCTCCTTTCTACCCTTTCTCAAAACGGGTGCAACGTTTCCCTTTTTCGAGTCACTGGGGGCTTCCTGACTGCCACGACTCTTCAAATCTCATGGAGAGTGGCTTGGCAACTACACCAGCCAGTTCCCTCAGGACTCTGGGATGCGCCTCGTCAGATACTGGTTTTGCAGTACCATATTGTCACATGCATAGGACACATCTCTGTTACCCTGCAACCCTCTGAAAATACTGTTTCCTCTGAATAACAGAATTTTTGGAAAGGAATGGGCAAACTCTACATGGGAGAGGGTAACTAGCAGGATTAGAGGCTGGGGAGCTATGGCAGGTGGGACTCTAAGGCAGGTACTTCTTGTATTACTTCCCCGTGCGCACTGCCACTACTTACTGCTGAATGTCAGGAGGCTTGGGAGCTTATTTCTATTTAAAACAAATAACCCGAAGACTACAGGCAAAAAATATAATGCAGTGCTCGAATTTCTTCTATGTGAAAATATTAACGTCCTCATTTATTCCCAAATAATTAGAAACAGAGCTGACAACTAGAAACTATGGGATTTCAGTACACAGTGATTTGAGTACACCCATACAAAAGCTTTAGCAGTTTTCAGAAGCTATTCAAAGCAGATTTGTTGACGATTGGACTTAAATCACTCGTATGACAGCAGAACAGCCATGTATTCAACAGACGCTGCTACACACAAATTATCAAATAATCTCTGGGTAACAAGTGGTTCCAGTGATTTAATGTATCAGTTTTTAACAGTTACTTCTTGGGTTTCTCTTTTTTTCCTTTCCTTAACAAAACCTCATCAATTATAATCTCGTCCATATTAGCATCATGCAACCTGCATTAACAACCCACTTTATTTCCACCAGTAAGGGCAAGTGCAAAAGGTTTATTAAAAAACACGCAATGCAAAAAACTCTACCATTGGGTTAAGTGAAACAGAACCTCAATAAATACCGAACAAATTCAAGTCCCAAAGCTGTGCATAAAGAATCTAGTAAGTTCTGTAAGATCCCTTCCTGCTCATTTCAGGTAGACAAAGAACCAGATCTTTGTGAAACGAACAGAAAGGTGGGGCTATGAGGCTGTCAGAAGCAAGTCTTGAAATGCAAAGAAAAGGTGGGAAAAGGCAGGATCAATTCATCACTAGTAAGATGTATTTAATAGGCTGTGATTCTACGAAATTCGGTGGCCTCAGTAACATAGAAACAAATCAAATCTTCAGAATTCAATAACTTTAAGTGAAAAGTAAGTATCCAAATTCTGGTCTAATTTGCACAACATTCAGAAAAAGCAGGTGACCTTGAACTTACACCACATGAAACAGGTGGAGTAAATAGTTTTCATTTGCCCTCCCTCCCCTCTAATTAACTAAAAGCGTCCACTGGGAGCAAAAGCACATACATCCCTGATCGTCTAAAATTTTCCATGTTTAATTTAAGACTAGCTTTCAGTTAGAAAAAGGCAGCTATGGAACAGTCATATCTTCAATGAAGAGAAAACATCAAGCAGCATGGAAGAATGAAAAGCAATTATTTCTTGATTTAGCATCTCATACTTCTCATTAGCAAAGAAGAAGGTGTTTCAGTAAAGCTTTACCTTTCTCACAATGACTTCCTGTGAATCCAGAAGGGCAGACACATTTGTTAGGGGCTACACAAGTTCCACCATATCTGCACCCCTCTTCACAGAATGCTGAAAAATAAAAGGAATACGTAGGCACTACTTACATTTTTCAAAAATGTATTCTACGTTTGCAAGATACTACGAAAAACATCGAATTCTAAGCAATTAACAGAATTCAATATATTAAAATTCAGTCCACCTGCAAACACAAAGAGAAGTAACTCACTTAAATGACATAAGGAAAAAATCTCAGATTACACCGTAGGCAAACCATCTCACCAATAAAAGATTAATAACCATCTGGAAGAAGAAGAAGAGAGGGGAAAAATACAACGTACAATTTTAATGGGGCTGATCTTCTTTCAATTATGTGAGTATTCTAATTACAATACTCTGGTGATCCATAGAAAACAGGCCGGTCAGACGGTGTTAACTACTTTATTTCTCACTTCTATCACATACGCTTTACTGAAAGGTCGGGAAACGCAGGATATTTTCCCATATTTTTTTTAAGTGTAAAGTACATTTTGTGGATTTGAGAAATGAAATAGGGTGAGGCTCATGACTGAATACAGAGGAAAAGGGCTCAACCAGGAGATAAAGCCTCTGCTGAGGTGTGATTCTTGAGAGAGCAACACATAAGCACTTTAGAAGTGCGTTTGTCCAATAGCTAGGATTTGAAACAAATGAGGGATCTCCCATCTTTTCCTGGAAGCACCGTGTGGTGCTCCTCTCCTTTCAGTTTAGCACAAAGTACACTAACTGTGCAAGAGGTATCCTTGCAGTTTCACATTATGCTTTATCCTTTCTTCTCGCTCTGTGTGTGTGTACAAGGAAGGGAACTGAGGTAAGAGGAGGAAAGGAAACATCAGGACGTGATCTATTTTGCACTGCTAACTCAAGTAAGACCTTTGCTAAGAGCGGGCCCTACCCACAACACCCTCTCCCAGATATTTATTGAACTTCCCAAGTTACTCAGTGGGTTTCACTGCACTTATGAGGGAAGTTACAATTAATATTTAAACAGCAGCTCTCTGCATCTAAGCTAATAACGGAATTGCAAAGTGTTTCCTGCAAGCTAAAATCACAGATGGAGTGTTGGCAAAGAGATGTTACAAATGCTATGAAAAGGCTTAAAGTGCTAGATCACAGAAGAAATGTTTAAGATTTATTTTCCAATGCCCTAAAAAGAAACATCAAGTGAATAAAGTACTAAGCATTAAAAAGCATCTTTCGCAACTGTTAACCTCTTAGAAGCAAAAACCACATCGCCATCTCTCTTGGCTGAACTGAGAGATGGTTTTGCCTTACGTCTAAACGTATAATTTGTAGCACGGCATACAGTGTGATGGAGGACAACATGGGGAGAAGAAGTGGTTTAGAGGAGATGGCAGTAGGACATCACAAGTGCTCCTGCGACTGGCGCAAGGCAGCGGTGTGGAGAAAGCACGGTTCTTGCCCAGTAACACTGCCTGCTCCTCAATCCGCACGCTCTATATGGGAATCTCCTGAAATATATCCGGGTTGAAACCAGCCAATTTCTACTGTGCGCGAAAAAGAGAAATATGGTTTAAGAGTAGCATTTTGTGCTTTTTTGCATGTAAATATTTGTAGGAAACCATAACTGTGCAGAAAGCTGAAAGTACTACTACAAAATACAGCTGGAAAACGTACAAAAAAAATGATGAGACACAAAGATTCCCTCCGTAGCTCTTGAAAGAACGTTTGCTCAGTTCTAGTCTCAGCATTCTCAGAGAAGGTGCAATCAACATTTCTTCTGGTTTGAAATTGAGAGTAAGCAGAGACTTTTGTGAAGTTGTCATACATTTCTGCATGACATCAAAAGAATTAGAATTCGTGGCAGAGCAGATATAAAGGGCACAAGAAGAAAAATACTGGCAAAAAAGTGAATATTTCATCGATAACGTATGCCACTACACTGGGAAAGAACTACACCGGGGTCTTAAAATAAAAGAAGTCATAAGGAGCCTAAAGAAAAAAATGAATTATTTATTGTCTATAACAATCATGCACATTCATTCAAAGTCGCCAGAGCTGATGGGGACAGGGAGGTAAGAGGGCTTCAGTCAGAGCTCTCACACACGATCTTTGCCACCAGAACCGACACTGCCAACTTCCAAATGTGAAACGTGCGCCTCTTAAAATAGATCCTCTTCCTAGGTCTGCACAGTAAGGCGGTGTTTTCTTCTGTTCTCTTTTTAGTTACCAACAGAGAAAGGGTGACGAGACAGAGCTGGCCATGTAAAAGATTCTCCCGTTAGTGCAAGAACTGTGCTGTGCCAGTGCAGCAGCCAGGTCTTGACAGCTCCAGGCACAGCCAAGCTCTCCGTCCCCATCTGGGAGAGAGAGGCTGGGATGTCTGCCGTGGGTCAAAACTCTCTCTCCTTCTAGTCCTTCCTACATTTCCCCATCAAAACACACCTCCTGTATGCAGATCCAAACGTGCTGGCACGCACTTGTCCAGCGATTTCAAATTCCCCTGTCCTTTAGGTATCACATTTTAGCAACTTAAAACCCCGGTATCTGCACATGGACACCCTGAGGAGCTGCTGTACTACAGGCTCCTGTAAGAAGGGACTCTCTACTGCCCAGCACATGAGGAGTTACCCAGGCACTGATTTGTTCCAGGGACGTCAGAGGGAGGAGAGGGCTGGGGAAGAAGCTGGGCTATGGCTGCAGAAGGAAAGAATTCAAATCTCCTTGTCAATTCTTGCAGAAGCTGAAAGGTCCTCTGCAATACAGACCAACTGTGCTTGTCATAGTTCCTACAGCTCTGGTGGATTGGGGGGAGGTGGTTCATTCTTGTATTTTGATGAAAGGAAAGAAAATCCCAAGGAAGACTGCCAGAATTATCCTGCTGTTCCCCAGATGGCTCTTCTACAAACCCTCTCATTCCTGCACTGTAGGCTTGCAGGAAGTGGGAACATCAAACCCACCAATCTCAGAATATGGTTATGAAATCCAAATGTTTGTCTAAAGGCTACTTTCCTTAGTTGCTAGAAAAAGAGCCTAACGGTATTATATGCAGTACCAATAGCACCTCTCTGAGTTTTAAGAACGCTCAATATCTCTAATAATAGGAACTCAGTTTCAATTGCCAGCAATTTCACAAACCTTCACTTAGTTGAACTATTTTCTCTAATAGTTCTGCCTCTGGCTGAAGCCTTTTAGAACATTTTATCAAAACTCATTCATTTACAACAATGAGATTTTTCCTCTGTACCCTTAGCAGAAGAGCTTCATTAAGGAAAATCTTTACCTCACTTCTGTACCTATGCCTTACGGACAAGAGGACCCCACAGAGAACAGCTCAGGGACTGAACAGGAAATCAACTGCAGTGTCCACGCTGTCCTGAAACTCCCTGCTTCGGTGCTTATGCTTTGTTGTATGTCTTACGGGCGGTGGGATCTAAACCTTCCATTGTGGTTTAGACCCTTCAAAATCAAAACTCTGTGGTGGGAGTGGGGTGCATGACATATGACAGCCACAGAACTAGCAGTTACAAACCTGGACTGCAGATTCCCTTCCTAACTCCGAGAAAGTTAACACAAGAAAGATAAATCGTGGCTGGATCGTATTTTGCTAATATATTCCCATTAATAGATCCTTTCTCTGAAATTATTTAAATAATTGTTAAAAATGAGGATGGTTACTGAAGTTGCAATAAAGGTTCTATCAGGAAAATTAAGTGAAGATGCCATTTGGGTAAAGTCTACAAAGGTAAATCTCCATCATTAAAAGGCTTATTCAGTATTCCATGTGTAAAAGAAAAAGAACCTATTGATTTCAGGGGGCTTCTGCCAAAGTGAACAGATCTCTGTAATGCTAACAGATTTCTTCCTCCAAAATAAGCGCTTTTATCATATAAACACCTTTTCTAAAGAGACATCATTTCTCTGTAGAGGAGGAGTTTTATTTTTGATGCATGTCCTCCTCGATGATGGATCTGCAGAGAACAGAAACAGCCAAAGTTATAGATCTGCTGGCTGTGTCATTTTTGTGATAAGGTTGGAGGGACAGGGGAGTCTCACTGCAGAGCTCCACAAAGAGCAGCATCAAAGTACCCACGAACTTGTCTCCATGCTCCTGGACACACACAAGCCGCAAACCCACTGCTCCTGTATTTGCAGAGTTCAGTTCCTCTTCCCCTGACCAGTGAAATGGAGTTATCCCCCCTCCCCAAGAGGCTATGATGGACATCCCCAGGAAGGAAAAGCAGTCAGCAGAGCTAGAGCCTCTTGGAGTGGAAGGTGTGGAATCTGTCTGGCATTTTTGTAAGTTCCTTTTGTTCTTCCCTAGATCCAGGCAGAATGTGCAAGACAGCCTGGAGGAGGCAGGCATGCCAACAGTAGCTTCAAATGTTTTGTACTGTCTATTAATGGAAATTGTAGTCTCTTTTAAGCCTCTCTGCTTACAAGACTCAGGGAAAGCTGGACAGTTTGGGTTCCAGCCTCCTGTCCTATGGAGTGGAAAGAATCTCCCTGCTTATTCTAATTTTTTGGATGGTAGCACAGTACCATCCTTCGCTCTGCTACTGTAAGGAAAGCAGGTACTGCAGCATGGAACCCTCATGTTGAACAAATACCTCTTACTTCCAAGTGTAACACCATAATTGCTATAAAATAAAATATTTATGTTTATAAATCGTACAAAATATTTCTATTAAAAGAAAAACACAAATGAAAACCCAAGTAATTATCCTACAAATTTAAAGGAAAGTCACTTGACTGAAAAGACACAACTCACCAAATAAAGCAGATCTACATTAGAGATTATTTCTTCACATACACAAAAACTTTCTATGAAGCCATACTAAAACATCACAATATTATTATTACTGTCGCATTCATATTTTATAAAATTTCATATACTGAGATCTATTCATTAAATGCACCTTTAATCAGCTGATTTCTTGATATTACGTACAACATAATCTATGCTTTTACAGCTAAATATTATTACCCATTACAACGTTACCATAGACATATAAAACCACCTACTGTATTGCAGCCATAGGTGTAATATACTGCACCTCCTCCTTTTTCCTGTATCATATCTGCCCATTATACTTCAAAAAAAGGAAACCCAATTAATATAGAAGCAAGCCATTTATTTCGAGTTCATCTTCTGCCACTTGAGGATGAGCAAAGTCTCAAATTCTGAGAATTTTAACTCGGAAGCAACTGCCTAGAATTCTGTCCACTGGATAATCCCTGTTTCCTCTTCATCTCAACCCACTAATATATCATAAACACCAATGTTTTAAAAACATCTGTACAATTTGTTTACTAAACAGCGGACCTCTTCAACTTGACAGCACAAAGAGATGGACGAGCTTCAAAAGCGAGTGCCTTACTAGTGGGTGCCTTTGGCTTTTCCCACTGCTTTTCTCTCCCTCGTGAATTTCCCCGTTTCTTCTTTAGTCAAGAAATAAAACAGCGTTACAGAAATAGTGCCATTAGTACCAAAACTAACACCACTGCAGGAAAAGATAAAAGGTACCAAAGCTTGCACAAGAGGAAAGAATACAGCAACATCAAAAATGCAAGCTCCTGCCCCCCGTATCACAGGCAAGAGAAGCTCTTAACTAAAGAAAATAGAGTTTTGTTCAACTGGATGTGCTGTCTGCGCTTATATGGGCCAATCCACACCTACTCCTGTGTTACGCTGGGTTTATGACAGATCAAGCCAAAAACACTGTCGTGTTTCTGGCTCCAGTTTGCCAGGACAACGGCAGAGCAGAATGGCCACTGGCCTGGCCTGCAGTGGCAATTGCAGCGCAGCGTGTCCCTCAGACGCGCCCAGACAGCAGCTCCTACTGGGGACTCACCACAGCGTAACCTGAAGCTTTTCTGCATTTTGGCCCAAAGCACTGGGTGCTCACATCCATCCCAAACCAGCTGGTAGCTGGTCGGACACGCATGTCTCGCCTTCAGTGGGTGTTAAATTAAAAGGGCCACAAAGATGATTAAGGGCCTGGAGCATCTCCCTTATGAGGAGAGGCTGAGGGACTTGAGTCTTTTTAGTCTGGAGAAGAGAAGGCTGAGGGGGGATCTGATCAATGCTCATAAATACTTCAAGGGAGGGTGTCAAGAGGACGGGGCTGGTCTTTTCTCAACGGTGCCCAGGGACAGGACAAGAGGAAATGGGCACAAACTTGAGTACAAGAAGTTCCACCCAAACATGAGGAGGAACTTCTTTACTGTGAGGGTGGTAGAGCCCTGGCAGAGGCTGCCCACGGAGGTGGTGGAGTCTCCTTCTCTGGAGACATTCAAAAACCGCCTGGACAAGATCCTGCGCAACCTGCTCTAGGCAGACCCACTCCAGTGGGGGGGTTGGACTTGATGATCTCCAGAGGTCCCTTCCAACCCCATATGATTCTATGATTCTAAATACCTACAGTTAAGAGCATAAATTGTACTTCACGACCAAACACAGCAGCAGGTATCCTGCCAGTGCTGCCCTCTAATTAAACCTACTGCAGTTTTCTAGAAGATTGGAGTTCAAAGGGACTTCAACCTGACGTCTTCACTTGCTCAAAGATGAGGTACTGGCACAGGGAGCCAGGGGGAAAAAAATGAAAAGAGGGTGGGCAAGCCCATCCTTTACAGGTGCTCACCGCAGGCTCTTTGCTCTGTGCTGTGTTCCCTACCCAAAATGCAAACCATGGGTCACCGGTCACTGCCTTGGCAAGCACCGTCCTCTCTTGACATCATCTCTGTCCACCTTGTAAATCAGCAGGTGTCTGGAGCCGCTACGTGGGGCAGCGCAAGAGAAAAGGTCATACTGCCTTCTCCTGTACGTTTGAAATGCCTTTTTACTGATTTATTTTCAACACGATGGTCACTAAAATGACCATGAGCATTTGGCCAGCCCCAAAGGCTGTATGCATGTCGAGTGAAAAAAGGGACATCCAGGAAAGGCAAGGAAGGGGTCAGGCAGAGACTGCCTGGGTAAACAAAAACGTGCAGCTCTGGCAAAGTGGTAGACTGGCTGAACTGTACAAGCAATTTGATAATCCACTGATGGAAAGGCCGCAACTCCATTAGCTGATTGAATTTACTCAGCCAAGTAGGCACAAGGTTGCAGTTGAGAACAATCCAACTCTGGAAGCCCAATACCAGAACAATCAGGTACCAGTTGCTGAGGCGGGTTTAGAAGACGGCTGAGAAAGTAAGGAGAAAGCACACGAACAAAACGGGGGAGCAGCAGAGGTTCTGCTCTTTTTTTCTGTACTCAAGTGTGACGCTGTCATCTAGAAAAGTACAAAACTCATCTTGGTTCAGTGAACCACGTCCATCGGATACAGGGTGCGACTTATTTAACACAAAGTCTGCCAAATGCCACTGGAGTCCTTTGACAGCCGGCTGGCGTCAGAGGACAAATCTGGCAGGAACGAACTTTGGGTGAGAGAACCGTCCTGGAAAATTTTCATCCCACGTGTTGGAGCAGGAAGGGGAGCGCGGGTCAGTCTGGCAATCGGGATGGGAACACGCCTGAGGCAGGAAGGCAAATCCTTAGCGGGGCAGTTCATCGCCTTCCTGAGTGGCTCCCAACCTAATGGGTGCTTCCCATTTTACATGTGGTATGTATGTGGGCTGATTCCGTTCAGGAAGAGCCTATAAATCCCAGGTCTTCTAACCGCTGACTGTAAAGTTATGATTACTGATTTATATTTCTAGAGATTTTGCATATAGGAGGTACTTTACAAACACAATTAGCATAACGGCTGCCTAGCGCAGTCACAGTTCCAAATCCTGGCAGTACAAAACTACCGCTTAGCGCTAAGTCTGAACAAAGATCAATGAAGCCAGAATTCAGGTTCGAAGATGGGGGTTTCTCAAAGCACTCAGAAAAGCATGAAGGAATTCCTTCAAATTTGGGACACAATGCACGGTGAGAAAGGAAAGGAGGAAACAGGGTAAACCAGAAAATCACCTGGAAGGATTATGAAGAATAATGACTATATCAGGAAGAAATGATCTCACAGGTATCGGGTACAGGTATACATACATCCTGTGTGAGAGTTTGTGTGTGTGTATATTTGCATACTATACAGTATTTATCACAGTGGTGAACTAATATGGGAGAGTTTGTCACCAGGCTATTTCGGCTGATGTAAGCAGTGAATCTTGTCAAGTACCCAGTGTTCTGTCAGGCAGCACTCGCAAAATTAAGATTAAGGCCAACCTGGAAGGCTGAGCATCTCTCAGAAGGCGCTGAGCTCTTAGCAGTGGGCCCTTTCTTTGCTGCTCTATGATGTTAAATTCTCTTGGTGTTTGGTGTTTTGCTTGATCGATACGTGATCGAGTTGTAGCCGTTTGTACGCAAGAACAGGCCGTTCATCTGGGTGCGTTCAGGGGGAGCTCAAGCGCCGTTGGGCTGGAGATGCTGGATTCTTTTTGAAACATGAAACATCAACTCCTTAAAATTAGTACAATGAATCCTGGTGATAAATACTGACAATTTCCTTTGTATTATCCCAATCATGGAACTTTCTTTCCGAATGGGTAAGATTAGACCTCGATTAATACATTTTCACCTAAAATCTTTTCCAATGATCAAACAAGCTACATTTTATTAAATTAATTCAGAAAGCATACTGAATGGACAGAACCTTCTCATTCTGCTTTACTGGTAAAAAGACATATATGAAACACTTCTTGAGGTCAAGCTCATTTTATGGCTCTGAGGACAGAGACGTGACAATTTTCTAAAACATATATGAAAAAGATCAATAGAAGCAGTAAGAGACAAAAGTAATATAATAAAATTTGCCCTGTGATATATTACACTTTTGAAAGCATCTCTCGCATCCCCAGATGATTCTGTGCTAAATAAATATTCTCGTTGCCATTTTCCTGCCCTGCTTCCTCAAGGCGAGACTCTTCAATATTTTTAGTGCACCATTTTAAGCCAGCTGCAGCCGTCTCTCTAGGAACCTAATACTAAGCACGGCAAAATAGGGCAGAATGTTTCTTCCACAAACCAACTGAACATCATCTTTCAAAAGTCAATTCAACAGTTAAAACTCTAAAACCAAACTAAAATTTACTTTGAGAAATGACATGACATATCGTATTATTGGAGTTTTTCTTTGCACCGCATCAACATGCTTGCTATACTCACGTTTTTTTCACAAATGGGTATAAAGCAATTTATATTTATAAACATAACACATAAGTTACAATTTTATATATTTTAATGTAAAGTTCAGTGGAGCTATCAAAACAAATCAGACGGAAGAACACTGCAATCATTACAAAGCAACACAGAGAGGATTTGGAACTTCTGACCTGCTTCCACTTTGACTGCTACACTGTGGCTCACAATGTCTTTAGGAATCAGTTATGCCTAATCAATCTCAATTTAAATAGAGTAACATGTTCCAGAATCACAATAGAAGCATTTTCCCTCGCCTGATCTATTATCACGACGTTGGAAAGACCTTGAGATTCAAATCCCGTTGAACTCCATGAAAAAAAATAATGAATTCAATAGATGGTGGGTACAGTCTTAGCTCTGTTTGACCCGAGCACACTACAGGGAATATTCAGACAACATAAAAACAGGTAAACCAGTGTTTTACAGTTCTCTGTAAGGCCTTCCAGCCTGTACAAGCGCACTCCAGACAAGCTCAGCACAAGACTAGTTGGATTCTATCTTAATGGAACATGTATGCAGTCTTTAAGCTCACACTCCTTCCTTCACCCTGTAGCCCTGAGAGGTGCCTCCACCAACAGAACACAAGTCTATTCACCTGTAAGAAACATTCTGTCTCGGGGTGAAAGACTTACTCTATATTGCTCAATGAGCACTACCTAGCATCTTCAAATTATCCTATGTTATTAAAAACACCAGGAAGTTGGATAAGCTGTAAGAAAACTATGTCTAAAATCTTAATAAAACATTATATTATGGTAATTCTCTATATGAGAAACACTATCCTTTGAAATTTTAAAGGAACTGTAAGGAAGCCATTTTAGTTGTGGCTGGAAGCGAGTCAGTTGCTTTGGTGCAATCATAGCCTCTATAATGATACATTCAGCAACATTTTTTTGAAGGTTGCTGGTACCTTAATGCAAGCATAACAATCCAGACTGAAACCAGAGACAAGTTTTGACAGCTGCACAAAATATGCAATAGTAACTCAAGGATTTACTGATAGCATTCAGTTATCTTCAGAGGCATTACAGGGAGGGAGAAGAAGAAAATATAAAACAAAATGACAATGAGTTTTTCTGCTCCGGGTCAAAGATGTGTAAAGACACGTACGGTCTCTTAATATACTTATAAGTAGCGTATCTTTTAACAGGCACACTAAAATATGGGTGTTTTTTATTATTGACAATATTATATTTCTGGTACACTGCAAATAACAACCACAGTGGTAGTTCTAAAAACAGTTTCTAATGGGCTTTTGCATCATCTTTTAAATCTCACTTATTCTACCAAGATACTCCATCCAAAATAAAATGTCTTTTTCAAAGCACGATTGCATTCTATTGACCAACACCATGAGGCAGGGAGTTGTTATTTCCAGACATCAGTCCTCTGACCACACAAAAGGAAGGACTTCGGTGAGTGAAGCCTTCAGAGCTCATCCACAAGACCCATCCAGACTTCACTCTTTATCAAGAAAGATGCCGTCTTAGATATAGACATTTCCCCATTAAGGAAGAGAATTAAGAGTTAATCTCAATTTACAGAATCTAGTTTACCTTGCAGTCTCCAGCAGATAAAGGTTTGAATTCACTAAAGACACTGCCAAGAAGGCAATCAGGAGATGAAAAGCCCTGTAGCCCAACAGTAACGTCCCCAGGGCATTCTGGCTCATTCAAACCAAGTTTATATAAGGGAAAGCAAGAGTAACAAAGAAAACAATACAGTGGGGTTTGGAGACCTAGGGAAAGAGAGAGCCAAACACACCGCTCAAACACACCACGCTAAATAATGGACTCTCCTAGGGCTGGATAACTTTTGCACTCTTGTGCTTCTTCTGACCTTTGCATTTCTTGGATTAAAAAGAGAATGCAAATAACTGTTAATAGGACACAATTAATCTCAGTGCTTATCTACATTTTAAATCAGAGAGTCTTTCAGTAGCTAAAATATTACCACAAAAGCAGAGGTTTCTTAAAAAAAAAAAAAAAAAGTAGATTTCTAGCAACTATTTTAATTTCCCAGTGGCAAAAGACATATTCGTCTCAACACCTGCATTTCTCTAAAATGATCTCACCAACTAAGTTTCATTCTGAAGTCTAAGGTTCATCCAGAAGAAAAGAGAATAAACTTCAATATTTTGATTTATCCGAGAGAGCCACCAAAGGGATTTCCCATGCCATGTAATGCCACGCTCAGTACCTAAAGCCAGGGGAAGGAGGAGGAAGGGGGAGGACACATTTGGAGTTACGGCATTTGTCTTCCCAAGTAACCATCACAGGCGATGGAGCCCTGCTCTCCTGGAGATGGCTGAACTGCCCGAAGCATGGAATGAACTCCTTGTTCTGCTTTGCTTCAATGTGCGGGTTTTGCTTGATCTCAGCCCCCCGGTTGTTGGTTGTTTTTCCCTTTTCTCCCTGCCCTTCTGGGCAGCGGGGGGAGGCAGGTGAGCGAGCAGTTGTGTGCTCCCAGTTGCTGGCTGGAGTTGAACCACAACACACAGAAATTTCATTTTCAAGTCAGAGATTGCTTTTGCTCAAGCCGGTGTGACAGCAGGTGTGATGTGCATCACCATCAGCCTTATAATCACCATAATACGTTGCTTTTACCTAAATCCTTTCATCTCAAGCTTTTACAGATTATGAACAATTAAGCCTTACAACCCCCCAGCGAGGGAGACGCATTAAGAACCTGAACCTGCCAGGCACTTGTTCAGAACAGAGTTAACTACAGAAATATAATTTAATAAAGAACACATTTAACAAGTAAGAGCAGAAAAGCAAATATAAGCTCTGTGTGTATAATCTTTGACTGAGCCAAGAGCATTTTAGAAACCCAAGGGCCCACACTCTCTGCTAGCGTCAATTAGTAAATCTATATCCATTTACACAGCGACTAAGAAGTTAGCCCCTAAATTCTTAAGCTACAGGACTCTGAGGAGTGCATCACCGTCACAATTTATAAGACCATACTGCTGACTTGTGTCTTACATACACAGAGAGTGACATAAAGATTTTAGCTAATATCTACAAAGTACGCACAACACTGACTTGGGTTTCTGCCACCTGTTCCCTCTCTCTGCTATTTTTCTACCGAGAACTCACTGGGTAGTAACACGCTGAGGAATGGGAAAGGAAGATGAAATACAGACTCTCACTTGCTTCTCCCAAAGCAACGCCACCTCGGTCACAAATCTCACTTCAAGGACTCTGCACCCGTGCACTCTGTATTTTGCCGTACGGGCCCCATCACCATGTTCTGTGCTTCGAGAAATCAAAGTCATGGATCATCTCTACAACCGGCTCGAGCGTGCCTTGGAGGTGCTGGAGCTTTGCAGAAGAGCAGTACTTAAAGCTTGGCACGTCTGGCCAAAATTGTCTTCCCCAAGGCATGCAAAACTTTCCAGATAGTGTTTGGTTGCCTCGCAACCTGTTAATAGCACTTCAGTAGCACCACAGAGGATGTGCCACGTAGATTTTTTCAGTACTTTGGATTCATTTAGAGTAAGGTTCAACATAAACGTGAAATATCCTTCTTATGCTTTAGGCTGGTAACGGCACACAGTACATTCTTCATGTAGCAAAAATAAAGCACCATAAATGGCAGCCGTAATCCCTCCGTCAAGTACAGCGCCTGTTCCTAATGGAGTATGTTTTCAAAACAGATTTCCAGTACCGTCTCCCTACAACACCGTTTTACAATGTTTAGTTTGCAAAAATTGACTACAGGAATACTTGCTTTATTGCTTGGCAATGCAACATTTAATTTTATGGCGCACAGAATGCACTTCTCTTAACAGATGTATCAGTTCCCTGATACCATGACTGAACTGCTCCATACCCATTCAGTGCTGTGCGGGGAAGCAGCAAAACTATGGGGTTTATTTTTGTTGTTGTAGCACACACTTCTACTTGCTCACACCATCCTGCTGCCCTGAATAACAGCTAATAGCTTTCCCTGCCCTTACCAGACGACCATGTGTGTTACACACATTCGGCCGTTATGCCCCAAAAAAGTCCCGGCTTTGCAACCTAAAGTGCAGAAAAATTACAAGTGTTTGGAGATAAGAAATTACTAAAAAAATCAATAAACTGTAATATTAAAATATTTGCTACAAAGTGAAACTTGTTCTTTGGCTTAGGAGAGGTCAGCCTCCTTCCCAAGTCTACGTTAAACATCCCATTTAACCGAGGATCTCATCCTGACAAAACAATTAATTTTTGCTCTACATTTGGAAAATTTTAGAACAGAGAGAACATAATTTAGTTGCTAGATTCCCTGACAAAATTCAGGGAAAACCAGGTGTGTATGTTTCACAGCTCTTTGAAATGAATGGCTTTGGGGATCTACCACAGTCCGTAGCAGTCATACCACGTCGCAGTCCCTGGCAGACACGGCACTAACAATAACACTTACGAAGTGATCTGGAAGAAGACAAAGTCGCAGTTAAATGACATCGTTTTGGGAAATTCTTTCTACACAAGTTGTGACATGAAAGAAGGCAAGATCCATTTCATTGTTAGCTTTTCCACCTGCCTGCCCTGACTGGCTTCTATAAAGGAGAGTGAAGCAGCTTTGAAAACAGTTCCTCTCTGCACACACGTGTTTCTGTTCTCAACATCCATCAGACCGAGGGTTTCTGCAATCTGGTAACAGCCGCTCTGGCAGACGATGAGCTCCTGACTTGATGCCACACGAACCATCTTCGCCCCCTCACATCATGCCCTTCAATGGAGCCTCGATAGGTTTCACCACAATCTTTGTTCTAAAAATAGTTTCAGAAAACGTATTCTTTGCATCTACAAGTATCACCTTAAAAGAACAAGCAAATGAGCTCCACAAAGCATGTGTTCTTTGAAACAACTCACAAAGAGTAGGAGTGATTTCTGTGAGAATTAACTTGCTCAAAATACTGGGGTTCAAGCATCAACAGACAGCTATAGAGGAAATATGTGAAGATGAAAAAAAATTATTAGTTTTATGCATTGATGCAAAGGTATCTTCAAATATTTCAATAAAATCATCATAAACATAATACACTATAGTATATTATCTCATGTAGTACCTCGTCTTCATATATCTCACTGGAAATCAGTGTATCCAAAGCATAATTGTAAACGACAATTCGCTCAACACCAAAGCACATTACCCAAGCTGAGAAGGAGACACAGATGTGGAGCCTGGAGACATATCAGACACAACAGCTTTCTTTATTTTGAAGACATCTGTCTTTCAAACTACACATGCGCTAAGCTACAAACATACCTAAAAATGCCAGGTAGAAAATAAAATCAAAGCAGCAGCATCACAAGTACTTAAACATTCTACCGCCTCACTTGTACCAATACTCCAGCAAAGAAACCTTTTGAAATCTCCTCATCTCCCTTCAAATGAAATGGAGATTTTTAAAAAAAAAAAAATCAAATACACATCCTGAAATCTCAAACTCAGAATGATCTCACATGATTGGTTGAGTATACAAGTCATTTCTGTTTAAAGATACTTTTTGAGTCAAATAAGGTCTGACCTCCTTAAAAAAATAAAAGTAGGGTTTGACTGAGCAGCAATCAAGTGGTCATCTCTAACGTACGCTGACAAAACAACTCCAACTGGGGGGAAAAGATGCTCTCTCAACAGCTCTGTGAAGCTTTCCATTGTTATGTTGTTGCTGCTTTTTTATTCCCCAAAAAAATTTCTCAGTAAAATTACTAGGTTTGTTGCACAGGATGAATAATACTGCATAGCAAAAGGAAAGAAAACTCCTCCAGCGTATATAATCAGTCCTTACCAGCAAACAAACACTACTGCTGCTGGATAGTGTCAGAATAATGGTCTCCTGCTAGTAGGTAAACGGAAAACTTGAAATAAAAATATACACCAGGCAGAAAGGAAGCTTCTAGTTCAAATTAGTATCGTTCCTGTGTGCAGTGCAGCTGACACCTCAGGATTTCAGGAGCTGACACCTCATCATGAAGCCAGAGCTCAGGGGATTGTACCGGCACCAAACAGGCTTAAGGAACGTCATGGACAGCAGCGCCCGACCTTTACAGCGAGAAACCGACTGCCCAGGAGCCCACAGCCCGACAGGTTTGTGGTTCCCCTGTTCTGGAAGGCGACCCAGCCTCTGAAGGCATCTAGTTATCCTCAGCATAGTTAGTGTCAGCAACAGGGCAAGACTCCTCAGACTGCCGTGCCTGTCGCGTACTGCCACAGACCATTCCATCCACCTGAAACAAGCCTTTTGAATCGTGGTCTGTACGGCACATACGCCAGCACAGTAATTCTCAAGCTCCAGGGGCCGGCAGGACAGCGACAACTATAGGGTGAGACAAAACCAGTGCATTTCTTGCAGTGGAGCATCAGATACAAGTAACACTGGGATTCTGCTATTGCCACTAAAAAGCTCTAATTTTTAAGGATCCACAACCACATTTACTCAATTGACCAGTATCAAGGCATTTAAATACACATTTAAGACATTAAGAAGCTGAATACAAATACTAAAGGGAGAATGGATTTTTGTTGTTTCCAAAAGCAGCATAAAGGAATAAAATACTTCTATATCAGTGAGATATTCAAAGGAATTCAGTCGAGTTGTTCACCTATTGCTTTGTATCTTGTTATTGTTGAATAAATCACCAAATCCAGCATCACAATACAATTTTTACAGTGACTTATCTCTACCTTTATCTGTATTGTGCCACTGAGAAGGTGCTTCAATGAAATGGGAATGTTTCTCAGAGCTGCACACGAAGCTTGGTGAAGCAAATGAGATTACATGACTCGCCACGTGCAAACCTGTAAGCCATCTGTGTCAAGCTAAAAATGTTGTGACACACCAGAAGCAAGACAAATAAACAAGGTATCCCATGGGAACAATAAACACTGAAAACATCCAGGCAAAACGTGATACTGTCCACTCATGGAAAAGCAAAAGATCACAGTGCAATAACAAAATATTACAACCTCCAAAATAATTGTGCAGCCAAGAGAAATAGAGGTAGTTTCTCCAAGTTGAGTCATATTCTCTGGCAGATAAAATTCACACATTGCACCTTGGTACTTCAGTAATGTACGTGTCCCAAATAAAAGTGTAGCAAGCATTGCTTTACATTAATAACTACAATTTGATGCTGCCAACACTCCCGAGCAGAGGGCAGGAACAGTTGGGATTAGGATCTGAAACTATACTAGACATACCCTATTGTATTTGAAAACTGCTATAATAAAATTCATGTCTTCCATTTGCTTTTTATAGCAAGCACTTCTCTAAAGCAAAAATGAATCACAAAGATTTAGCACAACTTTGACCCCCTTTTATGACATCCAGTAGGTCACCGAGATCCAGGGAACCTGAAATCTAACATATTAGCGTTTTGATTACGCACCCAGTAAGATCAGGCAACTTAGGTTGGAAGAGGTTGCCTTCCCTCCTCTCCTAACCCCTGGGTGTTTTAATTTCCAAGAAGAAAACGTGAAGATGCTTACCGACAAAAGGAAAGATGATTGGGATCTCACCTGGTTTCTAACAGCATTGCCATCCCATCAGGAAGTCTTTCCACACCCTTGCAGTTTTGAAGCAGTCCTTTTTTCCCCCGCATTCTGTGGCTCTACCTCTATTAACTTGTGTGTATTACTGTTAAGTACAGTCTCCATAAGAATAGGCGTGTTGCGGGGGGAGGCCGGGGGGGAGTGTGGAATCCTGAAGCCAAGATGTCGGTAGAAGAATTGGTTTGAGAAGTCATCGGCGTGAGAAAATAGATCCACCGGACAGTTACCCAACACAGAATGTTTGTTTCCACTTGGCCAGCCTCTGAGATTGGCCATTTGGACTAATCGGAGCCTTTCGAGAAACTCCACATTCTTTAACACACTGAAAATCCATCCCGGTGTTTCTCTTGTTTTAAATAGGCAGAGGCAAATAGCGCATTATCCTCAAGTGCACTAATCGATCCAAATGCAGTGTAAACTCAATTAATGGGGCTGGAAATGCTGGAAAAATTAAACACAGCATTCTTAATAAAGCTGAAAATAGCTTAATAAAGCTGAAAATAGGATCCAAGCATCCTAAGGCGTGTTTATTTCTGTTTAAAGAGATGTCTTCCTCTAGACTGTTATCAGCTCAGCAGGAGCCTTACAAGAGAGGCATTTTTCTCATTCTGTGCATTTTAAGTTGGGTTTCTCTGAAGTTCAGCCTGCCTGTAAAAGCTGCTGCCAATCCATATAAAAACTCTAACTGGGGCAAAGTAATGCTAATATCCTGAGAGCAAGGGAGCTGCAATACTGAGCTGCAGATTCAATCTAAACCTTTCTCTGAAAACTGGAAGTTTGCTGACCCATCTTCCAGAGAGTGAGTTACCGCACACAAAAGGAAGAACGCGCCTAAAGGAACAAGAAGGAATCAATCCTCATTAGAAAGACTTTTTCCTTTCTATAAACAGATTGTGGAAGTCCTTGGCTGGCACTGATTCCACCTTTCTTCTCTGCTGCTGAAAAGGGCCCATCAGCAGGTGGCACAACGGATGGGGCTGAATCGAGCTCTTCTCGGTAAGCGCACGCTAAATGAGATGTGAGAGGACAAAGCACCCCAGGCCCAAGTGAGAAATGGCCAAGGGGGCTCTTTGAATTGCATTTTGAATACAATCTCCTGAGCTATTTCTGAAGGGAAGGAATGCCAGCTGGGCTTCAAGAGGAGTGAGAATTTCCAGCAGGAAACTGGGAGTTTTGCTCAAACTCTGTGCAAGAGAAGGGACAGATGCATTGTATTTCTCTTTTCCAGAAGTTTCAGGAAGGAGCAGGGGAAGAAGAAAGCAAATGAAACCAAAAGAGTTGGGACACGTGAAACTGTGGGAAGAAGCGAGAAACTGAAAACACACAGAAAAAAGGGAGCACCTTTAGATGCTTTACGTCTGATTGAGAACCAATCTCCAGGTAGACGGAATACTGTTGGCTACACCAGTTCTGGCCACACCTTTTAATAATTTAACTTCTGAAAATGAGAGACAAGTAGATGCTGACTTTGGAAGGCAGAAGAATCCCAAGAGTGGAAGAACGAACCTGCAACACCTAAAACTGTACAGAAATCAAAAGAAAAAGTAATTCTCTTTGGATCATTATCTTTGTGTCATTATGCACATGTTGCAAATAAGAATAAAACACTTCTGAAAACACATTCTCTATTATGACTAAAAGGGACCAGAATAGACATAAAACAATGGTCCTGACTCAGTTTAGTATTATAATTCTCAGACACACAGATTATGAAAGTATTTCACCTGTAAAATTAAGGGTAAAGATACTGTCCCACTACTACTAGCACTTACAAACTGATCGTTCGCTCTCGCCATTACAGTTCTTCAAGACAGTTTTGTACCGAAGTCCTACACAAACTTCATAAACTGTCAGCGCAGATGCCACTAAGTATCTGAAAAATAACACTTTGCAGGTCTGCTGAGAGTAAGAAATATCAGCTCCAATGACTCAAATTCCAATGACCGCTCTCCCAAATAAGCATCTGAGCTGGCAGATCAGTCCAAAGCATAACACTTTCAGCTCCAGAAGGCTATTGCTGCTGCTGTCTTCCCCATTTATGCCACTGGCACATCCCCAACACAGACACAGCGCTCCTTGGTTACAGCTCGGCCTTTTGCACAGTCAGTGATGGCCACAGATGTAAGGGGTGGCAATCGGAGTGGTGCAGTCCTGTAATAAAGCTAACATCATCTATTTCTGGTATGCATCATAGCCTTTCCCCAAAGCCTACTGCAGCTTTGATAGCGCACACAGCATAGTACACCGACGGACCAAATTTACTCTAAATTAAGTTTCAAGTGAAATATGCACAACAAAATATTTAAGCTGAAAGGAGAAAGGCTAAATATCATCTACAGGAATCTACACTTCAGCTTATTCTCTCCTAGAAGAGCTGAGGGAAAAACAAATCCCAAGCCGTTAGAGAAGGATCATTAGAAGTGGGCAAAAAAGGCCTGCACAGAAACCTGCTTGTTAAGGACTTCCAAGGTTGTGCTTAGGCAAGCATTGCCTGTCTGCCACAGCACCTAACACACACCTGCCCATCACCAGGAGGCCACCTTCCACATGAAGTCATCTATCCAGGGGCAATCCTATGGATAGGTGAAGGCGGCACAGGGCATGACACCTTTGACTGTTCAGAGACCACCTTCGTGCTGCCAAAATACATAAGCCTCAGAAGAATTAACTAGAAACAAATTCTCTTACCACTGGATAATATGAAATGGCCCCTAATATACTGAAACAAATAAACAAAGAACAACTCACATCACTATGAACTTCAATGCAGCTGAACAAAAGGCTCAGTGACAGTAAAGCAGAGTACAAGCTGTTGTAGATCTAGGCCAGTATTCTGATACAACCTTTTAAAAGTAGGAAAGCAGTCACAAATCACAGCTCTATTAGTCCTAACTAGTCTGGTCTATCTGTGCTCAGAACCTCTTCTGCTCCTTCAACAGGTTAAGTCTTTCCAACAGGGACTATCCTCATCTAAAGCAGGATGTCCTTTCCTCCAGGACACAGCTGCTGCCTGAACAAGTCAATCACACGCTGTCAGGAGAAGCACGACCTGAAAGTCTGGCTGCAGCAATGATTCCAAACCTGGAAGATGCAGGAGGTGACAAGAGGCTGAAAGGGAATCTCTGGGGTATTCTAAACTAAAGAGTTTCAACAAATGTAGAGCACGTCCTCTTACTGGGGTTTCTGCCGACATTACCAGCTGCTATGAAACCGAGAGAGCTAACTGGGAAGTAGCCAGGGCACTGACAAAATGCCTCAGTTCCTCTCCAAGAACAAAATACCCAGCCATATGTCTGTACAGGCATCATCTCCCCAGCACAAGTTTTCAGTCTTGGTTTTGACCAAGATGATCAATGAACATATTAAAAAGGGGCTTGATGACTTTCTTCCAAGAGCCCTATTCATTTGCTGCTCCGATGTCTTTTAGGCAGCTATATCTTCTTCACCCAAGTAGCACAGAAAGTACACGGAAAGCTTCAGAAATAGTCAGCTGGACATAGAGCTTCATCTTACTGCCAGGGAATGGAAATGGAATAAAGGAGAGTATAATCACCGAGTCCTTAATATTTTTGCAGGGCGCCCTTACTGAACAGGTGTCTGAAGAACTTCTACATTCCACTTCTATGGTTTGTCTAGCCTTAGAATCATAGAATTCCTAGAATCTTAGAATCATAGAATTGGAAGGGACCTTTCAGATCATCTAATCCAACCATCAATCTGACACATCAACCGAACAACCCTATGTTTGTATCTTTTGAGAAAAGGACACCTACAATTATAAGCAGCTGATCGTGCAGAGGCAAACCCCAGGATCTGCTGTTTCCCATCTGTGAGCAGGAGGGCAAAGGTGCTCTCACACCAAGATCCACAATGTCTTGTTCATTTACTGTCTGACATCATAATTCACAACTCCTTGGCTGAGACAATAGGCCAAGGTCCTCTTCCTCCTCAGCTGCCATGATGACAAATATTGCGCTCGCAAAGGAGCATCTAAACATCAAGCTCCCACTGAGAAGATACAAAAACCAGGGAGGAAGAAAAAACTCTCAAGTCCCCATGCACAACAGTATTTTTGACAGCAGAAAGAATTCTTCCTTTGAAATTGTTACATTTGATTAGCGGTAGACAGCCAGGGAAGTGAAAGGGAGGAAACTGTTCTGATGCTGTATAACCAATTACAGGACTGGGACAACTTCCAACGAGCCCACCACCCAGAAACAAGAGGAAGACTCCAATGGCTACTCTCGCAAAGCCTTCAACTTGTAAATACTGCAACAACAAAAATACAGCTATTTCTATCATAAAATACCCCCAGTAACACTGCAAAAGGGATGTTTATCAGCTTCTGAAGTCCAGATCTGAGACTTAAGTTTTTCCTCACGGTCCAAGGAGAAACTGCAGGGAGAAAGCGCGACTGTTTCTGTTCCCCACTTGTGACCTCTTTGCAGGGCTGGTGGCGGGGAGGAAGGAGAGGAGAGGACGGGAGGATTCTCTACAGCCTTTCCAAGGACTGGCCAACTGCCTTCTGCCTCCTGGCTCAGCCCTGCCTTTTTCTGCTGCTCGCCTGCCCGTCTGTTTGAGAGCGCCATGCACTCAAGCGCTCCCATCCCTCCTGCCCAGATCCATGTCAGAGCTGACGTGACGTTGGGCGAAGCCGAGAGGAGAAGCTTTCTCTAAGACAGACGCTGTGTTAGCTTGCTCTTAGCTCTGGAGGAGAAATCGCATATTTACAATGCTGACTGGAATTAGACAAAATATAATAGATACTGCTTAGCCAGTCTCTTAAATCGCAGAAATTCATTTTCCTGAAACACTGACTGCGCTTCTTCCAGAGAGATCCTGGAATCCTGTTTGTTAACCCGACTGCAGCTGCAAAAAACGCTGTTGGCTTTTGGGAGTTTTGCACAATAACTCTGAAATCTCTTTTCTTGTCACTCACTGTGCCGCAGCAACATGCCATTTAGCAGAAATTCACTCTCCAGTCTCTTTTGCAACAGACATTCATTTACATCTATTTTACATGAACTAAATTTGGCATTAACTGGAGTAGACCAGATGCTGAAATGATACAAGAGCTGAACGCAGGGCTCATCTTTATTTACTGCTCTGGCTTGAGCTGTATTGACTTCTAAACATTTGCAGATGTGCTTGTGAGATCTCGATTTCTTTCAGGAGCTTTTCTCCCATTCATTTCATTTTTCCTCATTCAAGTCAGGTCACTGACCGATTTCTGGTTTTAGCTTCCCTTTACATAGTTCAGAATAAATATAGCCATGGACAAGCATCAATTTAATCTACAAAGTCAGGGTTTTTTTTCAGATTAGAACAGGATGGGCGCGGGGGGATGTTTTGCTTGGTTGGCTTTTTAAGCTCGGCCTCAGTGAGGCCACTTTGCCTCATTTCTCTCTTTACAGACTGTTGCAGATGACATTGCTTGTAGCAGCTGCACTTCATCAGTAGATGAGTAAGGCTTTTTTCCTTGAGAGTTTTCTTTCAATGAAAGAACAGGGCAAGCATTTTCTTGGTGGTTTTTTCCCTTGCTGTGGTTTTTCACTTGTTTTTTTCATTTATCTCCTTACATGCTGAGATCCATGAACGTACCACGGACACACGAACGGTAACAGCCACGTAAAACAGCAAGGTAAACTACCATCTTAAACCACAACCACCGTCACATCGATCACATCTAACACATGGAGCATATTCTCAGGACACTTACAACTTCTGTCACAGGCATCCCTGTGCTACCTTGTCCGCACCCAGCTATTTGTGCCACAAAACCAAACCTTCTGGGTCTCTAAACCTCTAGTTTCTGCCTGAAATAAGATAGAAATGTTCTCATCTCTTCATTTACTGCTTCCCCTAAATACTTTCATTCACATTTTCAGCTGAATGCCTTTAACTGTTACGTTAGATTTCTCACTCAATAATCCAATTATTAAACACACACAGCGATTTTCTCTTTTTGATCCTTTCCATTGAAATGCAAACCACGGCTTTATTATGTCTTTGTAACCCTTTAAAACCCCACAGTTCACCTAAAAAGCAAAGCGCTTGTCATTCTGCACCTCCTCATTAGCGAAAAAGACCTTGACCTAAGAAATACATCATAACTTATCACCGTCAGAAAACTGTTTCTTCCCTGTGTTTTGGAATCATGTTCATGGTCTGACAGATACTTGACACAGTCCGGCAGATCAATCACCCCACCACCTTACTTGTCATCGAGTAAAAAATACCACGCACCAGTCATGGAGAACTTTCACGTGCCGGGCTGAATCTAGTCACGGTGTCTATGCACAGGAGCAGAGCTTGTTCCCATCCCCAAAGCACCCCAATACTGCCACCAAGCAAGGACACCAACAAGCAGGACGGCACTGCAGCTGCTTTCATTCCTTCTGTGGTGCCAAGAGATGCAGCTGGGCCTGCAGGCCAGAGGAGCTGCTTGGTGGGAAATGTCAGCAGGTATCGTTTTTATCCGAGGGATTCTGCAATCGCTGAACACATTCCCAGTGTAAAACCACCTTTTTGGGATAGACATGACAGAACTATACACAATATCTCCAATGAGGTCTTACATGATTTCTTGTACAGTATTAAAGTGCCTTTGCTTCTAGTAGAAACACCTCACCTTTCTCTCAGCTGCACGTCAGTAGCAGCTCCCCCTCACCTCCTGATGAAGCAACAGACCAACACCACCTCGCTTTCTAGGTTACTGCAAAATGAGAAGCCCCAGCTGCATGGAAAATTTCCCTGTAATCAGCTTCTAAGAGTTCCTAGGCCATTATAGTATTTAAAGTGGATGATTACTCTAATCCACAAGGCCATAGAATTCTTCCTGGAGGAGAACTCAGGGTGAAAGTCTTCACAAAACTCCCATAATTAACTCTCATCATTAATACATTAATTATCAAGATTAACGAGGTATTTCTGGTATTTTGAATGGCGACCTACTATGCTCTCTACTCACTTTCACACCATGCTCTCAGCACTACCCTCTAATCAAGTAACACCCTGCAACAGACCTAGATCCATCCTCACTAATTCAGTGCAAAGGCTCCTCCTCCATTTCAAAGACTTGAATGAGGCCCCTCGAGGCTGTGGCACAGTTAACACTGCTGGAAGAAGCACTCCACATTTCGCTGTATAGAAGTACCAGCATTCCCAGGAAGCAGTTTGAATTTAGAGACGACTTAGACCTACAAGGATCAATGATCTCAGAGACCTCAAAAGACACTGCTCAATGATCATCTCAACAACCACAATGAAGAACTTTACCCAAAGACAAAAGTCCACAGGGTAACAAATGTCAGAAATCAAGATGTCTGTAAAATCTTCTGGGAACCAGGCTGCTAAAACACGAGCAGCAGACACTGAGTATGCGTGTTTTTCCAGCACAAAACGTTAAAGAGATGTTCTACAGGGCAGCCATAAAGATCTCTCTGAAACAAGGCAACACGCTTTCACGTTGTAAGTCCATGCCTCAAAGTTTAGGAGCACTCGAGCTTTCACAACAAATCTCTCTGTACTTCTCACTTTATGCAGAAGTTGCAGTAATGAGGAAGCCTACTGAGGGCAAAGTTTTCCTCCGACAGCATCATTTGTCGGCAGAGATTGCTTTTTAAGATTACTGTCATGCTGCCGATAGACAACAGAATTCTACTCGTCCTTTTCATTCCACGTGCAATTTACCACCAACAAAAAAATGCTGCAGCTTTTCAAAAGTCTATCTTTCCAATTCCTGTGTACCACTATGCAGCAATACCCAAGTAAATTTCAAGCAAAAATCTCTTCATAGGGAAGTTTAATAAATATTCAAGTCTTTGGATTTTATCATCTCCATAAACATGGCTAATAACATGTAAAAACACAATCGTGGATGCCTAATCAAAACAGGTGTTGCAGAAACAGGAGAGAAAAGGGGCAGTTCCACTTGGAAGTTCCAGCAGACTGAGCAGTACTTCTCATCAAGAAAAAAACCCCAACACCAGGCACACACCCCCCCCCCCCAACAGTTATAAGGTAATATAAAACTGATACATTCCGGCACTACACCTCCCACCACTAGATCTATCTTCATGGTCATTGTACTAATTAACTCATTAACAACATCTTCAGATAAGGTATAGTTTTATCAGCACCTGACTTGCCGATAATAAAAAGAGATAGAGAGGAGATCTGTAAACATGTCCAAGACTCGGATGCTGTGAATGGGAACAATTTCTCTGGCGATACGATAATATTGTGAATTTACAGAGGACAAGGTTTTAACCTTGCGGCGACCCACTGAGGTCACTGTAGGGTACAACGACCGAGTTTTCAAAAAAGAAACATCTGTTGTACTACAGCGGGTGGTGCTGTCCCAACTGTTTGTTAGTGTTTCTACCAGTTTTTGTGCTTGAGTAAAGTTTTGCCATGTAAGGCAAACCCTAACACATTATTCCCCATTTCTAATCGCTGGAGACTCAGAACATGAAGGCATTCTGCACTGCTAAGGAGGACAAGAAGGAATGTAAACCAAAGCCCAGATCCATACGGATATTTTCAACAATTGCAAGCCTCATTAAAAGCTTCCTCTCGCTCCAATTCCTGTGTTTCCCAAGACCTTGCTCGTTAGGTGATTGGTGCAACGGGAGGATGCAGAGAACATTGCCCTCTATAAACACGTCATTGTCATAAATCCCTATGGCTCTCTGTCCTTTTCTCCCCACGAGCTTCTGGACTGCTATTCCCTGTACTACGATATTCAACCGTGCAATTTAAACCAAGACAACACATGAAGCACTAAGGGCCTAAAGTTACAGTTTATGTCATCATCACCAAAATCCAGAGTTTGCTAATCTCGGCTCTACTTATTTTTTAAACAGTCACCTACAAGACAATACCTGCACTTCCAAACAATACCCTTTTGTTTCCCAGTGCCTGCCCTGCTCTCCAGACCTGCAGAAGCAGACTGGCCGTGCCTACGCCAAACCCAGGCGTGTTCTCAACAGAACAAAACCACCAGTTCACTTCCACCCACCCAGGAGGATCTTTTGTTCTCAGGCATTTATTCTCTTCCCATATGTTCCTATAAGACATTGGCTTTTAATCCAACACAGGTTCTATTGGCACATTGCCTCTATGGAGTACATTAAACCACTCCCAGGTACTTGCAATTAAGAATGGCATTTCATGACCTCCAGGAGAGCGATATAATGAAAACAATCACGCAGGTATTTCAGCAGCAGCACAGGGGTCCCTGGAATACCCCAGGGCATTAGGGCTTACCAGTCTCCCCAGCAGCACGTGGCTCTCTGCCACGTTTCCCGCAACTGAAGAAAGCCCCTCACAACCCTGCGAGCACATCAGTCCTTCCTCACAACCTGCTTACAGCCTGTATTTGCTCGTCCCCTCCACGCTTCAGTTTCCTGTTCAACTCCACAGAGTCTATTAATGCAGCTAAAATGCTTATACCCCACCTCGGGCCCTGCTTCTGGATCCTTTTGCTGAATGAAAGATGTATTAGCACCTACATTCAGCTTAAAATCCTGACCTGCGCTAAATACAGACCTTCCACCGCTTGAAGGTCAGAAAGAGAAAAAAAAAATAACCAAGCTGAACTTAGTTTACGTGAGGAGTTACTATATTTGTGCCATTTCCATCCAGACTCCAAGGAGGAATAAACACGGTCTCTCACTACATCAAACAAAAACATCACTTGAGAGAGAAAATCTGCCGAGATACAAAACAAACCCCGGGGAGATACAGCCCAGCGGCCCCAGCGCCACAGATGAGTGAGCAGAGCTGTCAAGACCCAGAGAATTGCTGAAACGGTCTGCATCTATCACCACCGTCAGCTACGTCTTGCTGGTGGATCACTCCCTTTCAGGACAGATTAAAACGTAAGAAGGAACTCAGAGGCTGATGGCTTAAGTTCATGCTGTAGTTGGTAACGTTTTCATCACTATATTCTGTTACGGACAGTCATTAGAGTAACCTTAGTAGCGCTTTCATCGCTGCAAGTGTGCATTGCCCTGTATGACTTCATCCTTTGTGGTTTGAATTTGTGTGCTTTAAATTGCATGCTTTATCTCACACAGAATCTTACTCGGTAACGCTCCTAAACCAGGCTGTAAAGATCCAGCAGAGGAATCGTTTCATCCACAGCTGAGATTCAGATCTCTGGAGCTCATCAACACTGAACAGCAACTGGAATTTCCCCAGGACGCTCGGGGATCGCATCTCCATTATTCTAGGTGCTCTCTGCATCAGACCATCAATGTTTATGTTTCACATCAAAGATGGGACAATCAAGAGCACAGTGAGACCCCATGACAACGCAGAAGAGGACAAACTGGTACATACCAGACCCCATCGGTATCGGCTGCAGTTCTGCCAAGAACCTTGGCGTTGTGCTCTACCACAATTCACTTCTTAAAGGTCAGAGATCTAAGTCCTTTCTTCCACCTCCCTTAGCTTCCACCACTGTTATTTTTTTTTAATATGGCATAATGCAGACAACATAGTTTCTTCTTGCTCTTGGTTTTCCCAGAGCGTAAGATTTAGAAGTTTTGCTTCTTAAGTTCATACATTTTAATTAAAAGAAAAAGTGTGAAATACTAGACTTCCAGACATAATGAAACCTAATACACTGTTCCAGATCAGAAACTCTAATTAAGTTTCAGTATCTCCTATCGCTAATAATCACCCAGTCAGCAAATACCACTGACGAATTCCTCCCTCCGCTTGCCTTTCTGCCCCCAAGGTATTGCTGCCCCAATACTTAATTGGAAATTAAACAGTTCCTCGCTGTACAAGCTGGCCACACTTGTACTCTGATTTAAAGTTCACGATTAGAGATGCTTCTAATGTTGGAAAAGAAATAATCAGCATAGAAGAAAAATGTTTTTCTTGAAACATGTAAAATTGACATTCTGTGACCAACGTTTTGTGGCAAAGAACTCTGAAATGTAACTTTCTGACCAGAATGTTTACAAGTTTCTTGCTTGGGAAGAGGCAACAGAAAGTGAAGAACCAAAGATGAAGATGCATGAGAAGGACATAAAGGTTCCTGCAGACAGGAAGATCAAGATGCTAACATTAAAACAGATTGCAGAAATAAAGTAATCCTTTTAGTGGTGGCCCAGTAACAAAGCCTAAGAAAACAAACTGACCATATTTTACAAGTTCGCTGCTGATCTTTGAAGACCAGGCATCCTGGAGTTTATAGCTCACCCCTCGCCAAGGGAACGGCAGTTTTCCTCCTTACTGTCAGCGTTACGCCGTGTATTAAGCCAGTTGAGGACTTCTGCCTTCAGGACTGTCAATTTAGATTTCACTCACACTAAATCAACTAGCAAAGAAAAAAAAACATTTTAAAATAATTGTATATTTAGTCTGTGCTGGCATGCTGAATTTAAAATCAGAAGTATTTGTCTTGCTAAATTCTAACCTAAAAGACGCTAAAGAGGCATTTCTTCCTAACAGTTTAGCATTTAACTATTCGTTTAATTTCACAGCATGTATTTTTCAAAAAATCAATAAACCCAATACACAGAGGTATCCTACCCAATCAGCTAAAAAGCAAGGCTAACCCCCAGCATCACATCGCAAAAGAAACGCTGTCCTGGTGGTAAAGCAACCTTTTATGTTGCCAGCTGGAAGACTCGGGAGAAAAAGTGACCTTAATATACTCCTTTACTGAAGGTAGTGGCAAATAAATGCACTGAAACAGTTAATACGCTTCATTCTGCGGAAGAGCAAACCTAAAGCCTTTGCTCTACAACTCAGTTAAGCTGGTTGTTCTATGAACACCCTCAGGACAGGCCACAGGTCCTGCCCTTTTCAGCAGAGGATTCCGGGAAATGATGGCACCAATTTGGAAGTCAGAAACAAAAGCAAAAAGAAAAAAATATCTAATAATCAAACACAATCCAAAATAACTCCAAGGGCTACAGACTGTCCACTGGCCGTGTCGTTAAAACCAGAAAGGAAAAGATGAGACAAGAAGGGAAACAGACAATTGCGTTCCGTCGCTTCCTTGGATTATCCTGTCTCCTGTTTCTCACCAGCCCCGACGCTGCAGCGATGGCTGCGGGCAGTGACAGGCGTTAGGAACAGACCTGTTTCCACGTCCTCATTCGCTGGTGTTCTAAGACACTGACAATAATGTGTACAAACTACAGTCTCCAGTTGTTCCGTGTAGAGCAGCACTGAACAACCAGATCAGCTGGGGCTCCCGCAGGGGAGAGGAGACAATTTGGACCTGACAGATCAGACGGACTCGCTGAGCACCGAGCAGAGCGCGGGGCAGGTTTCTGCCTCTGTCTCGCAGAGCTACCAAACTCGCCCGATTCTCCCTCCCCCTGTACATTGATCAAGTCAAACACCACCCCAAAAGCTGGTGTCGGTTTCAGAAAATTTGGTCTAACACAGAAATGGCACAGAATAGGTTATTGATACATCAAATCTATACAGCACAGCAAACGCCTCAGTCAAGAAAGAGAACAGCAATAAATCATACTTCTCCCTTGTCCCAAAATCCCAGTGATCACTGTCACAATCACACATAACTCGGTGCAACAACACTGCAGTATTAGCCCTTAGAGGCTTCCTAATAGGTCATTTGGGGATTTATTCTTACACCTATAGAGAAAGCAGAAGCTATTCAAGTGATGCAAGGCACAAAAGCTGCCCCACATCTTAAGAACTGATCACGGTCTGTATTTAACTACACAAGGAAAACAGTTTGATGTCAAAAGAAGCTAAACCCAACTTTCTTTTTGATTTGTGGGTTAGATAGTTCTCATCTATTTAAAATCAATTGACCAGCTCAACAAATTATTATTGTTTTGCACCAAAATGTCCTTGAATTTCCTGAATTTCATTTAACAATGCAAATTCTGGCTTCTAACATACCTTTTGGAAGAAGCAGGCTTGCAATAAAACCGTATTTTGGCAACGCAGCTGTCACAACTCAAACGCAACAAGAATATTGCAACTGTGCTGCACAAACACTTCTTTCAGCATCGTTTAAATGCACAGCTACATAGTGAGACTAATAAATAAGATCTGCAACTGCTGAGGATCAGATCTGAACCTTTGAAATGCCTGCACTGATTTTGGGCTTGGAAAACAAAACACACACACACACAAAAAATCACATCCAGCTTTGTGTTGGCTCAAACTTGTAAGATCTATGTGTCTTCACGTCATTTTATACCTGGCACTCACTTCCTTGAAATAATGCAATAAAAAGAAGGGATTTCACATCAGCTAGTCGACATCACAAGTGAAATGCAAATAACCCTGCTAGCAGAAGATATTCTTATGTGATCTATCGCCAATAGAATTATCATACATTCCTGAGAAAGTCTCACCTGACTTACCGGAAGACTCTTCAAATTATTACAGTCTAATGAGAAATACCTAACAGGACTGAATAAGGTTGATTATTTCACCGGGGGCTTTCCTGAAAGGGCTGGTAGGCTGGGTTCAACGATAGCTCTGGTAACTGTATTAGCATCTTAATTACATAAAAATAATAGTGGAAACGTGACAGAAAATATTAAATTGACTTCAAATTACTAAATGCCAAAGGGAACAGAAAGGCCCTCGCCCAGTGCTCCAGAGATAGCAGAGGGAGCACCGAGCAAGACAGGAGACTGGAGGCAGCGGAGCGGCTGCTGGGCTTCGCTCTGCGGGTGCCGCGGAACCGGCACAGCTGGGCACAGCCCGCCATGCAAAGGTCTCAGCCGGTCCCCGGCTTCCCGCAGCCAGCACCCTTTGCCTGCTCTGGCCACCACGGCACAACGGGAGCTGCCCACCATACTGGGCCACCCTCCGCTGCACGAGGTGGACACGGTCTCGGTCTTCTCCCTTCGCTACGCGTAAGCGGAATTCAAATATCGTATCATTGCATCAAAGTTCCTACTTTCTTCCTTTCTGGAAGGATCACTTACTTGTCTGACATTCCCACATCATCAGCCATTTATCGCCGCACCCACTGAACAGGCCGCGTTGGAGCCTCTGAATGTGTGTTCAACAGTCCCCATGGACAAATGTCACCGCCCCCATAAACATGAATAACTGGTGCCTGCGCAGGCACCGACTCCAGCATCCTCCACCACTGCACATTTTATAAAACCAGTGTGTTACCACCTAGAGGGTTGAAATGATTTCCCTCAAATTAGAAGTATTTTCATCCTTGCAGAGCAGGATGAGCAGTGGATGAGAGAAGTGCTTCAGCGGCTCAGCTCAGGGAGATGAGTGGTGCTTTTGCAGTACGTTGACGTGGCCAATATGAGACACGTGAAGGCAACCTCTGACACTTCGGAGCAGTCAGTCCTGGGGAGCGTTCCAGCCCTGCAGTACGCTACAAATAAACAGCGCCAAGTGTCAGAAGAGCGCGGGTAGCCTTTAAATGGCACAAACAAATTCTTAATGAAAATGCTTTTTCCTCACAAGACCTGCACAATTTCATGAGAAGCAAAAACACAAGCTCTTGCAGCAGTTGGAAATATCTGGAAATATTTGACATCTGTCAAATGTAATTTTCAAGGCAAGAACAGACTATCTGTCCTCTTATATATTACCTCGTTAACACGTGCCCAGCACGCTGATCTAGAACAGATGGGAGCCTGACTGGACCTGCCTGGTAGGACTTAGGGGAGGGTTTACAGGGTTTATCACAGTTGCAGCATCAGAAAGAACATTAAAGGTTTAAATAACTATATTCAGATGCAAATGCAGTACACCAGGTTTGCTGGTTTGCTAACATTAAGCTCAGCCACATTCTACAGCATAGTTTATTTGCAGTGAAGGCCAGCGTATTTCTCACTGACTGCTGGAACACACCAATATAAGAGATTTTGAAGTCTACACAAAAATCACAGTTCAGAACTTAGAAACACACCATAAAAGTACCTGAAATGGTATTTCAGGGTGTATATCATACTTTTGCTTAATGTGCAATCTTCAGTTTAAGTACTCGGCACAAAGAAACACTGCTTACAAATTTCTGATGTCTACCTTTATCAGTTAATTACACTTGTTTTCATGCATGTGATTTTTATGCATTAGGTATAATTTACTGTATCGCTAGGTGTAACTCTCCCAGGAGACATCCAGACCAACAGGAACAGTAATATAAGCAACACATAAAGGGAAAACATATGGAAAGATCAAAGCAAGCACTCGCAGACCTCAAATGCAATGCGGACAGAACTCAGGTAATGACATCTAAAAATGCCCTTCAGCACTCTTCCTCAGCTCTTCTCTTCAGCCTAACGCTGAGTCCCATCAGAGGTCATAGAATACCTCAAGTTGGAAAGGCCCCGTAAGGATTATCAAGTCCAACTCCCTGCCCCTTGCAGGACTTCCTAAAATTAAAACGATATGACTAAGAGAGTCACCCAGATGCTCTTTGAACTCTGACAGACACCTGTGTTTTGCACAGAAACCTTGAGACACTGCAAAATCTTTCACAGAATCATACAATTGTCTA
>VXAK01003389.1:0-69836 GCA_013399435.1 Arenaria interpres | reverse complement strand
AGAAACTTTTCCTAATATCCAAACTAATCTTCTCTGGTGCAACTTGAGGACATTTCCTCTTGTCCTGTTGCCTGTGACTTGGGAGAAGAGACCGATCCCTGCCTCTCTACACCCTCCTTTCAGGAAGTTGTAGAGAGCGAGGTCTCCCCTCAGCCTCCTTGTCTCCAGGCTGAACGACCCCAGCTCCCTCAGCTGCTCCTCATAAGACTTGTTCTCCAGACCCCGCACCAGCTTCATTGCCGTTCTCTGGACATGCTCCAGAATCAAAATGTCTTTTTTGTAGTGAGCACGGAACTTGAGGTGGGGCCTCACCAGCGCAAAGTCAAGGGGATGATCACTTCCCTAGTCCTGCTGGCCACATTATTCCTGATACAGGAATATCAAAATAACATTAGTCTCACAAAAACAATATATTCAAATTTATATATTCAACAGGAATCTACACATCTCTACCAGGACAAATTTTAATAGAAGGTCATTTTTGGACAAAACCACAAAACAATATTGTGTGTTTTACCTAATGAATATTTCATGCTAAATGCATAAACAGTATCAGAAGTAAGGACCAGAAATTAATATCTTCTTTCCAATGAATACCGTCACTGAGGGGTCACCAGATCTTGTTCTTGCAAGCACTTCTTGATCCCATAAATCTGAACTATTTCCAACACAGTGTCAGAATTTCAGCAGGAACATATAGGTCAGGGTATTACCCCAGGCTGCTGGAAATATGGATCTGTCACTGAGAGGAAATTGAACGTGGGCAAGTGCTATAAAAAGGGATGGGAAGAAGCACTGTTAGGTTCTCTTTCTTCTCATATGATTTAAAAGAAATAATAATTCATATGTGCAGCTCTGAGTGGTTTTGTCCTTCTGTCTGTCTTGAAGTGAGTAGTCGGGACTGCAAAGCTGAAGCAAATTTCTTAAACCCCAAAGGGTGTTGAAGATAATGTCCAGCACCAAAATCAGGGTTCAAACTTACAGCTGTGAGATCTTTCATCAGCAGGATCTGTTGCAATTCTCATCTTCCCAGGACAAGTGTCTTTTTGTTTTATCCCACTCAAAGCCTTTTGAGACTAATCTAAATCTCTTCACTGATTGCAGCGAACCTTTGATCTTTGTTCTGTAGGTTGTACCTATAAACATGACACTTAAGCATCTTGGTTAAGTATATAATTATTGCTCTCCCCAAATCACAATGGATTATGTGGTGATGTCTCTGGAGCACAGTATCTATTAATTTTAAGACTGTGACTTCCATTAAAAGTTCTGTCTGTGTTATAACCGCGCTAATATTTAGTCACAACAAGAGTAATACGTTGGTTGACTGACTGGTTGCTCTTATCAAGCCCAGGTTCTATGGGGGATGTTACAGCCATAAATTGCTGCCTCAGGATCCTCATAATCTGACATTATTTTCCTATTTATTTCCCTGTTTCTGTGTTCCAAATCTCCAGCTGATAAGTGCGCTGTCCTGAAAGCTGGATTACCGTACTCCACCTGTAACTCTTCAGAAAAATTCTCAGAATTGACTCAAAAAACCTAATGACTTTCACTTTCATGTTTTCAAAGCAACAGCTTTAACTGTATCAATTTGAAAAAGAAATGAGAGGCCAGAGCATACTTTGCCCCCTCATACTCCCTCCTTCCACTCTGTTTTATAGTAAAGGATTTGCCATGTAAAGATTTTCACTTGGGAAATAAAATGTTTTATAATTTTGAATACAGGGGTTTCGTCTATGGAAAGTATATGTACATCACACTTTTGTTTGGTGTATATTAAATCCTTTCTCTTCATTTTCTTTGTGCTGGAAATCTTCTAACATAATGTTAAAGAAAAGATTGGTAGTCTGCAAAGTATGAGGGCTTTATGCCAACATTTCTTGCACTCCTTCAGTCTTCAGGTGTTTTAGTTACTCTTCTAGTTTAATACCTGCTGTTTTGCCTTGTGCAAATTCTCTGCCTGAAATGCCCCTTTTTTCTTTGCTTGTATGACTCTGTTTCTATTTTGTTCTATTCTCTTTTGCTGTCTCTTTTTTTTTTACTGTTTGAAAAAAATCTGCCTACAAGCTTCTTTCACCTATACTTCCATGCCAAGAAATTAAACATAACACCTACTAATACAGACTTCTTACAGTCTTGATGGCTTCATTTTCTGCCATATTGCAGGAAAGAAAAATTAGTCTACTTGTTCTAAGGACTTTAATCTTTACTATCTAGCCCTGGAGTGGTGCTCATCTCTCAGAACAGTTTGCAGCATTTTCTCATTAAACCGTTGTTGTACTGTGCTGTCAGTACTGCTCCTCAACAGTCCCGGAAAATTCTTTCTGTAGGGAAAATGGGATAAGATTTGATTATTTTCTGGAAAATATTATGCACCTCTGAATGCTGGTATCCCTTTTTAGACATGGGCTCAAGATGAAGGTCAGGAAGGAAGCTTAGCTCTTGTTTTGAGCTTGCCACACTAAAGTTGTGGTAAAGCAAATAACAATTACCTGAGAAAACATCCCAGATACTCGGTATCCAAAAAAATCTGTAGTAGTCTGGGAAGTGGCTAAGAGGACACCTAAGGGAAGTCCACAGCTCCTAAAATGCCTGAGTACTGCCTGAAAAAGGGTAGTTATTCTTGAATTTTGCTTGTGTTGTCTAGCTTAGTCTTGCAACAGTGTAACAGCCTAACAAATAATGCTTTTACATGTATAGTGTCCCTTCTGCAGACAAAAAGCACACTATACCATTCCGTGGTTAATCACTATAATCTATGCAAAATTCTAAGTGCAGAACTGCAGGAGAAGAATATACCAGTCCTTGGTAGCAGCTTAGTACCACCCTGCAAAACCTTTGTCAGTTATTTAATAATCAATCCTGTACAAATTATAAGGTACAACATTTCCTTGACAGATTTTATCTTATCTTTCTCCATGTTAATAGTAGTAAGTACATTAATATTAATATGGAACTGGACTGTTTCTGCGGCTAGTGATATTAGAGATGCTAATTGTGGCTATTTGTCTAGAGGTTATGGTAGGTAATCAGAAAAATGCTGATGAAGCACCTTCTGATATTACTCAAACTTTTGTTCAGTAGATTTTATTACTCCCATTCACAGAAGCTACCAAATAAATTATGTTCATGGTTTTAAGAGTGTAATGATGCTGGATGTTAATTGATGCTTATTGGAGGAACTAGTTAAATATCTTCTTGATAAAATGACCAAAGAGAGGGAGGGAATACTGTTTTGTGAAGTTTTGATCAAACAAATCATTGATTCTTTTTACAGCAATTTTTATGGACTACAAATTAACAGTGTGAAAAGTTCAGCAAATATATCTTTGGGAATAATAAAGAGACATTATTCTACATTGCTGTAAATGATTTGATGAGAAAAATATATCTTCTTAACAGTCATATTTGGGCACATTAGTTCAAAAGAACAGAAACTGGGGGAAGGGAAAGGCCTCATTGGCACCAGTCAACATTTTTAATAGGACATTTTATGTTGTCTTTTAAAGTAAAAAGCTGAAGTAAATTTTGTCACCATCTCGTTATTTGGAAAAATCTTGAGGTATTCAGAAGAATCACAGAATAACAGAGCAGCTCTAATGCCATTTTCTCTGCGTCTCCCAAGTATCTTGGATGAAAACCCGGGTTAGTATCTCTTCCATTCAGCATATATTATAATTCTTTTCTCATTTTGGATTATTTTTTTTCCCAAGGGAGTATCTCCCCTATTTATGATGATTAGGTATCTCATTAAGATCATGATTTCCAAAGAACATCCTTTTCTTTTTTTTTTTTTTTTTCAAGATATGGAAGTGTCATCGGAAAAACAAGATTTTGGAGATATTAATTTCAGTATGTTAATTGCCTGAGTGTCTGGATGATTTGAAAACAGGCCATTTCTCACTAGCCTCCCAAAGAGAATCTATCTCACCATATACACAATCAAAAATTTTTCAATTTCTCATTTTGGATAGAGATTAATAATTATTCAAATTCCATACTGTTTGCTGGCCAAGAGAACGAGAATATCCCGTAATAAAGAGATAGCTTTTTTTTATATGTATATGTATTTACATAGCGCTTCTTTTTTTTTTTTTTAATTTATTTTTTCTTCAGATACCATAAACAAGAGAGACAATTAAAAGCAAAGACATGGTGCCTTGGAGACAGGCTCTCTCCTGTTGTCTCACCTTAACCATACCACATCTGACACGGTTTGGGAGACATTCAGGCATCCTGACTGACGCAGAGGTGGCAAAGATGTGAATTTCCTATTTTTTCAAGATCATACAAGGATCAAACTCCATGTTCTGTGATGTACTTATTCTTTGTAGGAAGGAAGGCTCTCTGATTGATAGTCAAAGAATGCAGAGTAGGATGGATGTAACTGGAATTCTTTGTATAATATTTTGTATCCAGTATTAAAATTGATAAAGAAAGAAAACCCTCCTCTTTCTACATCTTTCAAGGAAAAACTTGAGTGACAGGATTTAGACAACCTTGCCTGGTCACTATAACTTAGAAAGTTGTTATTCATGAAGAATAAGCGAAGCATGGTCCCAAATTATGTTTTGTTGTTGGCTGATTCCTGGCCGCCTAGAGTTAAAACAACTGTAAGCTGAAAATAAAGATGTACCTTCTTGGTGGCAAAAAGGTATATTTACGTTTCTGTGGCCAGTCCTTGCTTCCTGATGTGAACTCAGGGCTCCAGTTAGTGCAAGTCTTGATGTGCTAATGGCAAACTGATGATCGGAATATGAGACTCCTGCTGCCTCCTGCTGCAGTCCCAGAGAAATATCAGGTATGCTAAAAATTGGAAGGCTCCTTTTTGTTCTATTTTGAATCACTATATAATCAAAAGGTGAAACTTTTATGAAGAATTCAGCATTAAATCAAATCTCCTTCCAGTGAAGGTCGTGTTTAAGTTCTATGACTTTCACTGGAACAGATTTAAGCCACTGAGTACTTTGGAAAATTCCCTTATAAATCTGTTAAACACATTGTTGTATTGACCCATGTTATACTCTAAAAATGCAATATTAGCTGTTCCACTCTAAATTTTTCCATAACAGTTGAGGCAATTAAGGCATTTTGAGAATCTACCCAGGTGTTGTAATCTTAGTGCAATTTAACATACATTTTCTACTGAAAAGCTTTCTACAGCCATTTCTCACAGCTGTTTCCTGCCAAGGTATAACTATTTTATTTTATTTTTTTTCTGATTTGTTGACTGTCAAAATAAATAGATGGACAGAACAATTGCGGGTAAAACGTTATACTGTCATGCTTATAAATATTGCAGAAAGCCTCTGTATCATTTCCAACCGAGAATCACATCACACAAAGTTGGAAAGTAACAAGAAAAGTGCTGTGGAACAGCTCTAACAGCTGCTGCACCTCACATGGCCTTGAGCTCAGCTAACTGTGTTCAGAGCTGGGCATTTTTCTGGGTGGCTTTTACTTGTGTTCTTAACATGATGGGCAAGTAATAAATATCTGTGTTTCTGTAAGGTTTTCTTACAGAAAATCAGGTTTATACCTGGAGTCTCTTCAATGTACCCCTTCCCAGATGTTGCAGCTACTCATCTCTGCTGAGGATCATTCCTTGCAATCTGGTGTCTCTTGCCTGTCAGCTCCGATATAGATATGTGCCTCTCTTAAGAGTAAGTGCAGTGATTTTGCTAAGACACTTGTTTTCCAGCAAGAGTGGAGAACTCCCACTATCCCTTTGAGTTAACTGAGGCATGATCTTGCTCTATGTGACTTATCATTTCTGACCCTGGGATCAGAGCTTAAAAGTACAGGAGATAAAGGAAGGTGCATCACATGAAGAGGCCTTGCCTTTGCCCTTGCCTTTCCCGGTCCCGCTCCTTTCTCTCATCTCATTTCTGGTTTTGCACAGGCTGTGCTAATAGCACACAGACACACATGCTCACACACATCTCTTCTCTCAGGCAGTTAAAGAGGACAGAGTTGGAAGCACACAGTGCAGGGCATTGTAGGTGGAACACGTGGAATGCTGTCTGTAGGCTGGAAACTATGGGAGTAAACCCAAAGTTTACACTTTCTACAGTGTTGGATTCCAGTACTTGCAAAGTGCTTTGAATTGTTATGGGAACTAAAGGAATGCAAATAAATACACTGTCTACATTCTGTAAAGTGTCAGATAATTATATACTTCATATCACATACTGTTTTAAGATCTGTAGTCTAGCAATGCAATACTGTAATTATAAACATACAGTTTTAATACAGGAAGAAAATGAGATGTTCATGGTGTGAAATGTATTTCCCATAACAGTTTTAACTCCTGAGCAAAGATTGTAAAATGTTTACCTTCTGCTTCTCATTCTGGAATAAATGAACAATTCAAGGTGGTACATGACATTATGCTTTTCTACAGCAGATATTTTTTAAAAAATCTCAATAGCCAGATACTTTGCAAACATGATTCAAAATTATTAAATTGGTTAAAAAAATGCTGCTAATTTCAAGCCACAATTTACCAGGTCTGAAAGATTATGAATACGTACAATAAACAGAAATCAGAAGAAAAATTTGTGTTTTGTACAAGAACTCATTCAAATGCTTCTTTTCTCCTTTAGCTGCATTTTCCAATGTGGATTAAATAACTTCAATTACTGATATAATTATGAATATCTTATCATGTATAATTATCTGCACAAAGAGCCCATATAGTACAGTAACTCTGTCAAAGGGGTTCCAGCTTGTCTTTAATGTGACAATAATGTTTAGTACGTTACTTTTATGAAGCACTTTCCAAACACTAACTAATTAATCCTTACAACACCCTTGTGAAGTGGATGAGTGAGTCTTGAGCTTAATTGTAGTTGTGGGTTTTGTCACACCTACAGAGGCCAGCACAAGTCACAGTTTTCCTGGAGCACGGTGGGAGGATGGGAAGCTTTGCAGGGCTGACCCTATAGAACAACCTTCATAGATCCAGTGAATTTAAAATGTCTGCTTTCAAATATACTCCTTGATCAAACAATCAGAGTAGCCTCAATAAGTGGTACTGCTTAAAAAACCATTCCAGGCTCAAATGCAGGGAAATGAGGTGCTAAGTAAAAGATGAAAAATCAAACTTGTACAAGAGAAATGAGGGGAATACAGGGGAGAAAGAAATTCTTATAAAAACCTTGGCTAATGGAAGGTGTCATTACAGTCATCTTGAAAAAAAATTATTGAAATACAGATAGATCAGTTTTCACATCAGGATGCAAGTAGGAAAAGCCAATACAAGTTTGGTTCCTCAGTTTAGACAAATGTTAAAAAGGGTAGAGGTTCTTTTAATGGTGTGTGACAGAATGACAGGAACAACAAAGACACCTCCTGAGATCCTAATTAGGCTGCTAGGGCTCAGGTACAATAATTCCAGGTACAACTCATCTAGGTAAAAGCAGCTCTCCTAGCCAGCTTCTACTCTCCAAGTGGTTGGTATGGAAGTCTATTTTGGGAGCCATTTGGGAATAGTTCATGAAGTGCCATTTAGCCTAAAAAATAATTTTTGCTTTCCTACCTAACTGGCATGACAATGCGAGTTGGGGAGGGAAGGAGGAAGGCTTTGGATTTTGGATATATTATTTTTCCTGCAAATCAGGCTTGACCTAGGCAGATCAGAAAGATAGATTGTGAGCATCTCACACCAGTGAGGCAAGCACCTCAGCCATATGAAAAAGAAAAACATATCTTAAAACTGTCCAAAACCCTAAACAATACAATTTCCCTTCTTTTCACTCTGATGAGCAGTATTATAGAGAAAAGAGGAATGGAGAGCTCCTGCAGAGAAGTGGGAACCAATGAAAGAAACAATTGAAGACTGACAGAAACCCTAAGTCAAGTGAAAATAATTAGGGAAAGATGACATCTGGCTGAATTATTATTGGTAGTTCCTCAGGGAGTTATGCCAGTGAAGCTGCAGTCTAATTAAACCATACACTCTGCATCTTCCTGCATATTCAGGACTGTGCATCTCCAACCAAACTGCAGTGAGGAGTGATACCATAAAAAACCCTAAGGATGTTTTTAGTAAAGAAAATTCTCTTGATCTATAGGCTGATTTGAATCTCCTCTACAGCAGGACCAGCTCGGCATGCAATGGCGATCATTTACTGGCCTTAAAGGAGAGTCTTGGAAGAACTTCAGGCCAGAGGAGAAACAAGTTCATCCCATCCATAGACTGACACATGTGGTAGATTAAGAATGGACAATGCAAACACAGAAAGGTAAAGTAGAATCCAGAATTTCTTCAATTTCCAGTGAAAAATCCATTTAATGAGCAAACTTCACATCTTCCTCTGTTCTTTTCCTTTGGAGGGGGTGTGTGTATTCTATTTTCCCAGTGGAAAACACAGAAAATAAAATTAGGAAATGGAACACAACTCCTTACTCTCTTGTTTTGAAAAAAATACACGCATGTCTTTGAAATTGCTCTGAGCATAGTACAAATAGACAAAATTTACTATGCTGGACTGAAATGGTTGAATATGTCTTAAAAAATACATATATATTCCCTATCCCTTGGAGAGGTTCACTTTTTTTTCAAAAAATGTAAGTCTTGTATAACTTCAGTACCTATATATGAAGTTTGTTCACTTTGGTGTCATTTGGTATCAGTCAAAAAAGAGAAGGATGTGAATCTCAGATTATGTAGAAGAAAAAAATTACTAAAACAAACACTTGGATCTTCTCCTTAATGTTGAAGACCAAACATTTTTTAAAATGTACCTTAATTAAGAACATCTAATATTGGCTTTGGTTTAGAAGAACAAATCTTGGCCTAGTTGATTTATGTTTCAGAAGGGAGTATAGACTGATTGACCCAACCTAGATTTAAAGATAAAGGTTGATAAAGAACAGTTTTCCTTTGGTAGAAATGAAACAGTCAATATTTATAGATATAAATATTTTCCTATTTTAATAATCATTTTCAAGTTTGTAATATTCTAATGTACTATTGGTATATTAAACACACATATGAACTCCTTCTACAACTACAGAAAAAAATAAATAATTGAAATAACAATGCAATACTCACCTAGGCTAGGTCTTTGTATGTTTCTAACAGGTCACCCCTTTAAATTATTCATTCTGCAACTACTTTATAGCTCCACTTGGGAACATAAGCCAAGCCGTTCTCTCATACCAGAAGGAAGAATATGAATATTCTTAAATGTAAAAGTTAAGTGTATACCAGATCACATTGCACAATGAGATAGCTGAAGGCCAATAATCCAAAACATTATTTTTAAAGCTATATGCATTGCACATTTATAAAACTGTTAATGTCTGTATTCTCTGTGTTGGTATTCAAAATGAGCAGCTTCAGTTTAAAAAAAATACCACAGACAATTTTTCAGACAATGGAATATAAATCCAGGTAAATTAATATTCCTTTTGGGAGATGACAGATAATAACTTGTGGTTTGAATTTTGTGAAATTTAGGTAATTTGGATTAGCTACAGACAGTTTATTTCTGCGCACAGCAGGACCTCAAACTGTTTCCTTTCTAATTATTTTGTCTGCTTGTCTCATTTTTGTTTCCTAATCAGTTTGTGATAAAATGTTACCATGGAAGAGAGAAAAAAAATATATTGTTTTCTACTACCTTTAGTATCTACAAAGCTTTACTGAAACAGAAAAAAAGGAATCTCCTTTGTAACAAATGGTATGAACTTACAGATACAACTTCAATTCCTAAATATTTTATAATAAACATTGTTCTTGTATATTCATAATTTTTATTTTGGAAAAAAATCATACGGGGTGAAAGTTGTCTTTGTCTCTACCACTAGTGAAGAAAATAACAGGCAAGGATATTTGCTAACATAAAAGCAGCTGAAGAGAGTATATTATGTTTTTGACATATAGATTGGAAGTAGAAATGAAAATATTCTGCTTTTTTGAGCTTAGGTGCATACAAGAATTCACCATGACCCTTACAAGCCCATAACTCACAATGATGAGAAATAAGTGACCTTAATTTTGGGGAGTCAAAAGCTTGTTCCCCCTGGGGAGGACATGCACTCTCTGGCTTTCAGCATTTAAGCTGGGTGGTTTAACCTGCTCCCGCCACTTCCAGGGTCTGGGGCAATCTGAGCAGTGGGGCAGGGAAGGGGCACTCTGCATCCCTAGTCCCTTAACGGCACAGGAGCACATGAGATGTTCCATTGCATGATACTTAATAAAAACTATAGGACTTCCATGTATGTCTTAGAAGGGAAAATATATTAATTGGGAAAGTAATTTTGAAAAGCTACAATATTCTAGATCACTCTATAATACACAAGAAAGGATGAAGCCTTTCTTTTATTTCAACAAATAATACCTGAAGACAGTAATATTCATAAAAAGCATATTCTTGAAGTGAAAATTTCAGTAACCAAGGAAAAAACAGATATATTTTTTGCTCTAGTGAGAAGTTGGAAAGGGAAGAAAAGGGGGAAGAAAATGCTCTAAGTACTCTGCATGTCTCTTATATTTTGGTAATGTTTTCTCCCATTTCAGAGTGCGTTCTTGAAGGTTTTACTTTGGAAGGACTGTAACACTTTATAAAAAAATGGTTTTGACCATCTTTGAACAAGAAAAGGGATTCTGGAAAAAACGTAGTGAAAGAAAACATACTGCGCTGATGCAGCCTCCTTTCGCTTATCACGTTGAAACACTGTATGAAGATCTTGACTGATCTTCGACAGAATACAAAATATGTTCATGTCAAAATAAGACAAAGATGAGAAAAATGTTTTGGGTGAAGAACTAGGGCATAAAGTAGGATTTGCTAGCCTCAGGGAGAGACATTGCACTGAGTCTTTTGATGGTGTTGATTTTTAGCTTCACTAGCAGAAGAGTTTCAAGAGAAAGGGAGGAGAAGACAGTGTCCTACAACACTGGTTGCTTTTCATTAGAGGAAGATAAGGGCGTATGTTGATTACCAGGAGAAATAATTACAAGAATTCCGTATACTGAGAGGTCACAGGATCAGACTTTCTTATGATCCCAAAGGTATTCACTGTGCTAGCCATTAGACATGTCTTTGAAAAGAAAATACACAAATACTATAGTTGGTGATTCAATAGTACGGATGACACTCACTCTTCTCATAGTTATTTTTATTGTCTTATATGAAGCATTGTGGATATCATATGATTTCTTTTTAAAAGAGTGAAAAAAGACCTAAGTATAGTCAATAGGAAATGTAATGTTCCTTTTGAAGACCTTAGCAGCTTTCTAAAGCCTTACAAGGAATCAGAGTGAAGGGAAAAAGAACCGTGTAAAGGGTGGGTTTATTTTAATTTAATTTTCTTTTCCCTTGACCCTTTCACATATTAGATTTGAGTGCTTTCACCAGGAAATAAACTTCATTAAATGACAGCATGAGGACTCTTAATTATATTGAAAGAGCTTTTAATTATGTCATTTCCAGTAATGGTGGAACTTCTTTTTGTTTGAGACTAATCAAAGGTAAAAGAACTCACTCAAAATGCACTTTGCAATTAGATCAGAAGTGTTTTGTGCTCTGGTAATTTCACGTCAAGCAAATAGCACTTGAAAAATTGATGGTCTTGCTTGGTATGTTTTTAAGGTTTGAAAATTTCCTTTATATCCGGTACACTTTTATTACAACTACTTATTGATTTCTAATAGCACCCACTGTGTTCCTCTACAAACTCAGGAGGAAGGCAGAGCCACAAATATTAACCAGAATGAACTGCCCAAATTGCACAGTGCTTTCCCCTAAAGGCATCTGTAAAAATATATGTATTCATTCAGATAATTTACATCTTAATCTAGCTTTCATCAGATTTTCAGACATCCTGAGAAGGCGGCTAATACATGTGGTTATAGAAGGTGACAGAAGAGATTTACAAACATTTGCAGAAACAGAAAATGTAGATCCTATTAAGCAAATATGCAAAAAAAAAAAGTTTCAGTTTCTCTTTACTGGGATTTAGCTTTAGACATATTATCGAAAGTCAGACTGCACAGAAAATTAGTATTAAATGCTCACCCTCTGTAAAGTTGCTAGCAAAATGATTCCTAATTTCCTTGGAGGCAAGGATATGTGGTAAGTACCTTTCCTAGATAAATATAAGGAACATTCACAGAAAAATTTGAGAGATCTTAGTTATAAAAGATTATTTAAGGAAATATAGTTTTCCCTAGAATATTCTCATTTTTCTTTAGAGGTATGCTTATACTGCCTTCATATGTGCCATTTGATCTTCTTAAGGTTTAATGTATTTAAGAGAGTAAATCAGTTCTATTTCAATAATTCTTGTTCTTGTAGAATCATAGAATCATCATAGAATGGTTTGGGTTGGAACAGGACTTAAAGATCACCAAGTTCTAACACTCCTGCCATGGGCAGGGACACCTCCCACTAGACCAGGTTGCTCAAAGCCCCATAAAACCTGGCCTGGCCTTCTTAACTCAATAATGAAAGAGTATATGCAAATTAAATTAATCTGCAGTTCAAACATAGGACATATAGTACCTCACAGGTTTCTTCATAGTGCCCTCCTTTTTTTTACACAGAGAAAATGTTATTTTCACAGTTTCTTTTGAGATAGGGATAGACATAGTAAGTTCACAAAGTTTAAAGCTCCTAAAAAACAACAGGGTTTGAAGCAGGGACTAGAGGATTCCTGAAGCATCCACAGTCTTGTCCAAATCCATTTTATATGGTATTCCTCACAAGAAGAGTTCATATTGGTTCTGTTCTCAATTTTCAATCCTTCAGTAATGATGTGGCTATCTTTAAATTCAATTTTCTTTTTTTTTCTGGAGAAACCGGATAAATTACATTAAAATAATTTTTTTTTTTTTAATGAATGAAAATGTGATGTTAAGATTTCGAGAGCTCATGTGTGTTTCTAGATGTCGTCCCTTTCAATTTTCCATACTTGTGCTTTTGTGTTTTTATGTCAAAGTTGCATTTATGAACAAATACTTTACTGGTGTTTCAATTTCCCTTTCAGTTAATTCACTATATCAAAAAAGATTAGCTTGTAGAAAACCAGATTGTGTACTAATTCTAAGACTGTATCATAAACAGCCTTTGCACCCTGTTAAAAAAAATTTAACCTGGGCATTTTCTTTCTCTTCCTTACAGAAAAGGAATTGGCCACTAAGGTGTCCTAAACTAATCACAAAAAAAAATTGATGATAGTTGGAATAGAAGACCTTTCAAGCTGTGACATTTGGAGATAAACTGCAGGATATGGACATATACAGTCTGCAGGGTGCAACAATCACTTAGGGTACATGTCTCATTGTTTTCATGTAATTTGGATGAAAAGAATCAAATCTCTCCTGTGAAATGGAAACACTGTTGTTCCCATGAGGAAATGTAATTGAAATATTCTTTTTACTCAACTTCAATGATATTCCCTAAATGATCTGTTAATTAGCTCTGTGTGTGTGTAATAAATCTCACCTTCCTGTAATACATACTTGGAATCATAGAATCATAATTTAGGTAAATTGTCTATAACCGATTTTTTACATGCTATTTTTTTTACCTGAGTTATAAGTGTAAGGAAAATGCCTCTGGTAATGTTTTTAACTTACAATGTCTCAGATGTGAGGTCACAGCCTTAATTTAGATGTGCACTGTAATAGACTTTTAGAAAAACAGAGAAATTTTTTCTTGAGATCTGTGGTTAGTTTTTACTAAAAGACAAAGGTCCTTTAAACTAAATTCTATATCAAAAAAGTTTCACTCATGTTTACATTATTTGTTTGACTGATTGATATAGCTTATCCGTAATTAATTCAACATATTTGTGAAATAGGGGATGCTTCTTAAAGCTAGGGATGAATGGCAATCTGGTGGAAGCCAGGATGAAGTGGTAAGATAAAAAATGAGTAAAATGGCTCCAAAGTGTTCTTAAAATCTCAAGTTAGCAGTACAGCTGGTAGAAAAAAAAAGGTGAAAATATCCTACAGGAAAAATTGAATGTCTTGTAGGCTAGAATTATACAAATGGAGTATCACAATTAAAAGGTCATATATTCAATGACTGATATGAATTTCTGCTGTAAAGTAGTGGTTAGCCAGCAGAAAATGTCAGAGGAACATTACAAGATGACTGCAACTGATTAGTCAGCGGGACTATGATCTATTGGTATGGAAAGACTGTGGCAAAGGCAGAAGTGTCAGGAGGACAGGGCAGAGATAGCATTTTCTGTGGCATATCGTACAGGGGAAGGCTATCTTATAAAGCAGTGGAGAGAGCTTATTGAGAAGGCCATATGAAAAATTGAGAAGGAAAGATGGAACTGGTGCTAAAAAAACCCTAGAATGGTGCTGCATGGCACGGACAGACAAAACTAAAAATGCCCAGTTGATTTAACATGGTAAAATAAAGGCTGAATAAACATATAAGCATCCTCTTTAATCAATATATCAGGAAATAACATTAGGAAGAGTAAGTTAAAAGATAACATTGGCAGAAGAATACATGAATAAAACAGGACTGTGGGACACCATATCTGTAAGTTACAAGTTTTCCAACTATCAGGGCAGATATGTTCTGAAACGATTTATTAATATGAAAGAGTGGGTCCCCAAAAGCAGCCTGTTTTTAAAAACGACAGCATAAAATATGCCTGCTGGGGTCTAGTCTCACAGGTCTGAAAAGAGAAATACTCAGAATGACACCTGCATTATGGAAGCCCAGTTGTGGGACAAAGTCAAGAAGCCCAGGGGACTCTGGCAGGCTCCCATTGGCAGTATTAACGCTTGTCTCCTGTGAGCGCAAAGATCCTTTTCAAGCTCTGTGCCCATGGCTGTGTGGCCTTAGAGAAGAGGAATTTCAAGGCTTCAGGACAGCAGGCTGGGAAAGCAGACCTTGTGAAGAAAACAAAACATGAGCTCCAGGCTTAACTGCATGTATTTCAGATGGTGGAAATTATGACATGGCACATTAAATAGCATGGGAAATCAGGATTTACTGATTATGAACTATTCCCCTCTGCCTTCCCACACCTAAGATTTGTGACCTTTTTCTGTTTTATTCACACAGAATATTCTAGTTTGCAGTGCAACTATTAAGTTACTCTTAGGAAACACTTAGGACACACAATTATGAATTAGAAAATTCACATATCTTGCCAGGAATTGACACAACTCTCATGGGATCAGAGATGAGCAATTTTATCCTGTTACCTATTCACTCGATGTGTCAAATCAAAGCCAGCAGATGACCCAGCTTAAGATGGACATTTTAAATACTGAATAAACATCCTAATAAATTACCTGCCAGCAACCATTTAAAAATTATTGCACTTGGAAACACTGAAATCACCTAAGTTGTCAAGTAAGCTAAATTTATTTATAAATGATTCATCAAATCTTTGTCCATCGTATCTATTATGGATATTAGATCATTTTTCTGGTTTGTACATATTCATATATTCTACATACTTTTAGCTGATGGAATTCAATCACTTCAAAAAGATGGGTATTGCCAAAAATACACACTAGAGTAATACTAACCTAAAAAAAGAGGACATTTTAAGGCCAGCACTAAATGCATTCCTAAAGGAACCAATGGGCAGAAATCCTCGTATTTCGCACTCCTGTAGTAAACACTGTAATGAGGTCCCAGTTCAGGACAAATATTTATAGAACTGCCTTACTTTAGAACATGCTTGCTAATTCCTTCCTCAACAGCAGTCATAGAGTAGCTGTTCATGTATAATGGATGGCTTTGCAAATGCGAATGAAATTCCTGCGTCTGTGTGTGAGACAGTAGCTTTCAGGAGATTGTTACACGATAAACGAGATCTGAAACTGTTAAAAATAAAACAAAAAATAGTAATGTATTCAGTAGGTTTTAATGTTTATTTTGATTCCAGTTTTTATCAGAAAAAATATTGTACTTCTCTTTCCCAAAAATATCTCAAGTAGAGAATACACTACTGTGCCTTTCTTTACTTACAAAGTTCTCTGTGCAAAATAGGATATTTCATAGTAAAAAAAACACCCGGTATTGCCAAAAGCTTTTTAACTATTCTGGCTTGTACCTGAGTGACTGCTTTATTCCTTTGCTGTCAATGCATTTTTAATGTTTTTAAATTGCCTTGTTCTTACTGACTTAGGCTGAAATTCTGCTGGCACCATCTGTGGAGGGTTGCCAAATAGTGGTTAATTTACCACTGCTGATTTCCCAGTGGAAGAGGCAGGTTTTCCCAATCTAACTTATTGCACGTAAGAGCAAGAGGGCAGGAAAATTAGGAAACTGGGCAATTACAACAAAGAGAACCGAGTAAAGTAAGGAAATAGATATTTCTGATGTGAGGTGCAACAATTTTCTGCAAAGATGATAGAGACTACATTTCCATCTCCCCAGTCTATCCCTGTTCTGTTTCCAAAGGACAAGAGCAATAACATTATGTCAGTAATGTCTCATATCTGTGACAATATCTGTTCATTAGCTGTACACAGCCACAAAACAGAGGATCATAATTGATTTTAAATGTCTATAATATAATTTTAAAATATTGGAGATAATACTCCAGTCTCCCTCTGAGATTTGATGCCAGAAAATTATTTCTTAGAGCTTAGGGCTGGAAAGGGACAGACATCTAGTTAGATCTCATATTCCACAAGACATTAAATTTGATCCAGAGAGCCAATAAGAAGCTTAAATATTTTAGTTAGAGTAAGTACTTGCATGAGACTGAACTGTGAATCACAAGCAGGGGATGAGACCTGAAGATCTGCTCACAGCAGGGAACCGATTAGGCAAGATACACACAACCGATCAGAAAAAGAAAATCATATTCCACTATAAACCATGTTGCACACTAAAACAGGACATTTCATTGTAACAAAAAATATGGCAATTAATAGGAATCCAAATATGCAAGTAAGGTTAGCTGAGCAGCTAAGGAAAGGGTCCTTTCTCCTGCCTTACTGCATAAAGACTCATGTCCTGTGACATCAGCATTTTCTCTGAAACTCCTGGTAATGCATAGCTTCTTTCAGCCCTTATTGATTCCTTTATGTTCTGTGTGCTTTTAGCAATTTAAATCAGCTGTGGTGGGTTGACCCAGCCACCAGCCAAACACCAACACAGATGCTCACAGAATCACAGACTGGTTAAGGCTGGAGGAGACCTCCGGAGATCACCTGGTCCAAACTCCCTGTTCAAGCAGGATCATCTAAAGCCAGTTGCCCAGGACCATGTCCTGATGGCTTTTGAATACCTCCAAGAGGGGAGACTCTACAATCTCCCTGGGCAAACTGTGCCAGTGCTTGGTCACCCTCACAGTTAAAAAGTATTTGCCTTAGCTTCAGAGGGAACCTCCTGTGTTTCAGCTTGTGCCCATTAGTGCTTGTCCCAGCACTGGGCACCACTGAAAAGAAACTGGCTCCTTCTTTAAAACTTTTCATCAGGTATTTATGTATGTTAATAAGACTTTAATCTTGTCTTCTGCAGGTTGAACAGTCCCAGGTCTCTCAGGCTTACCTTATGAGGGATGATCCAGTCCCTTAGTCGTCTTAGTGGTCCTTTGGATCTGGACAGTGGGTAGCCCAGAGCTGGCTAAGAGCTCACTTACTCCCATCTGCTGTGGGATGGGGAAAAAGTAGAAAGAATGCAAGAAGACTTATGGATTAAGGTGAAGCAAAAGGTGTGCACTGTAGCAAACAAACAAACAAACGAAAAAGAACAAAAACCAGCACTTTTCACTGTTTCCCATTGGCAGGCAGTTATCCACTCATTCCCTGGAAAGCAAGACCTCAGCACTTGCAACGGTTACTGAGGAAGAAACTATAACCACAAATGCACTCCTTTCCTCTTGTTTCCTTGAGCTTTTACAGCTGAGGGAAACATCATGTAGGATGGAAGAGCCCTTTGGTCAATTTGGATCCTGGCTGTGTCCCTTCCCAAACTCTTGCCAACACCCAGCCAAATAGCTGGGGGTGCAGAGCGGGAGAAAGAAAAGACTTTGATGCTGTGCAAGCACTGCTCAGTAACAGCCAAAATACTGGTGTGTTATCAACACCATTTTAGCCACAAATCCAAAACACAGCACCACACAGGCTGCTGTGAAGGACACTAACTCCACCCCGCCAGACCCAGTACACCAGGTAACAGCAGTTACGAACAGAAAGGCTTTTTATCTGAACTTTCTTGAAACAAAAGCATGAAATACGTGAAGATAACAAAGACAATGGGGAAATTTGGCATGCTTGTGATGTAATTCATCCTGAATGTGCATTTTTCCTGAATCTAAGTCTGAATAGATCTGTGGGATCAAGAAGGCTCTGCCATCAGACCTGATTGCAACATGGAAAAGAAACAAATATTCACAGAGCACTAATTAGATCCTGAGAAATCTTACAAAAATAAATCCTTCAATCACACATCTTGCTTTTCATCCTGACCTGCACTTACCTATCTGAACTCAACATCAAATAAGTGTACTAAAGTTCTTGCTTAGGGAAGACAGTATCCTCCTGGCATTTGTGCTTGACTAGATATGACTGGGGAAACTCCCAAATAAAAAAAAAACAGGTCCATGCTTACCTTATGTTGCTGGAAGAAATATTTCTGACACAAACACAGCTTTCAGAATTAGGGACCACAGTAGCAAGTGTAGGGAACGACTAAGCGAAACAACTACCACCTTATTTCTTGATATTTTTCATGTGACTCAATTTTGTTTTTTTCATGCAAATTCTGATGGCTAAGGGCGAGCCCATCCAAGTGTCATCAAGAAATGGATGCAGAATGAGGCAACAGCTTTCTTTTGCTTTTTTCCCTCCCTTTTTATTCTTCTTAAGTCCTTTCTGTGAAGCTGAATAATATTTTTTTTACAGAGTACTCTGGAATGTCACTTCTAGCAAGTGTACTTTTGATTCCCACTTAAAAAGTGGATTTCTGATTTTACTTTAAAATAGATTGCTGTTTTAATAGCACCATTTATGTAAGAACAATTCAACAGCACACATTAAGACAGGTCTTTAAACTAAACTGAGCCATGCTTGGTTCAGAAATTCAGAACCCATTATAGCCCCTTTGTATGTTAAAATCTGAAGTTTGGTCATTGAATGGAATATTTTACACAGCCTGACTGAATTGATGGAATAATCTGTTATGAATTGGGTATCATCTCACTTGTGACAGGGCTATTTTCCAGACCAGAAAAACCTGGATAGCAAATCATGGAATTCTTGATTCTTGATTCAGGAAGCTTAAATGAAAAAGATTCAAATATGAATTTGTGTGTTGTCATTAATGAAAGAAAACTAGGTTTAATAAAATTCACTATCACTTTAAAAAAATAAATATGGACCACCTCAAATAAAAAAACTTGCATTTTGTGAGAAAGGCTTTCACTGTTATAGGTGGAACTGAAAAAAAAAGATCTTGTAGCTGTCGGCTGTACTGCATGGCAGATGGAGGCCTGATTATATTGATTTAAATTCTGGAATTCCTATATTTAGTAATTGCATGTGCAAAACTAATTTATATGTATTTTTCATTCATTTATATTTATGTGTAAAATATTTTGTTTTCCTACCCTTTAATTGTCTATAACAGCACCCACTTTGTATCTGCAATAATGATCACTGTGGGAACTCATATACACCCAAAACTACTAAATCAGGCAAGTTACAGTAGCATTAATCAGATAAAACACATGTAGTCGAGATTTGGATGTTGCTTTTTGTTTTCTCTAGTTCATATATTTTGTGGTTATATGTTTAACTTGAGTCTTTTTGGAGACTGTATGTATTTAAACCATTTTCCAAAGCTTGTTTTCCTTTTTATGCTTGTGATAGTTTAAAGCAAATTTATGTCTAATGCTAGCTATGGAGAAAAAGTAGTTCTTAATACTAGTGGTAAATTGCAAGTCTGAGAACTTCATTAGAGGAAAAAATTCAGGACTGAAGAGTCTGTAGTTAGCAACTCAAAAGGTTGTTGTCAGTCACGTGTGAGGTAATGTAAGAATAACAGTGGAGAGACACATTAGAAATGAAAGCAGAATACTAGCTGGTCAAGTTCATTCCTCCAGTGAAGAGAAAATCTTTCAGTGTCTGCTCAGTGTAACACTGTTCTTCAGCCAAAAGCCTTTAAAGAAACTTTCTCACAATAAATAACTTCCACTCTTAAAAGCTCTCTCTGATGCTGGAGAACTGGATGAAGTAAATGCTCATCTGACAGTGTAGTGACAAAAGACGCATGAGTCAGACCTCTCCCTTTAATAATTCAAAGGTGTTCTCCTTTCTTTAGAAGCAGCTCCATTTGCTCGGTTTTTTTGTATCCTTGTGATACAAAACCTGTAAAGGAAACAAGTGGTATTTCATTCTACATGTGGAAATGTAGAATGAAATACCACTTGTTTCCTTTACAGGTTTTTTTGGCTTGGTTGTTGTTTTTTTTCATTTAAGGGTAGTTGTTGAGTTTATTAGAGGTGGATTTAATTTATTATATTTTTTTTATTTTAGCCTGCATCTATTCCTTCATGTAGATTCAACAACTATTGTTCTCAGGAAGCTCTGTCCCAGTGTAGGGAAGAATAATAAAAATGCACATGGGAGCATTAGATTGCTGTCTATAAAGTGAGATTTGCCTGGTTCTGGACTGAAAATAAGAAGTGTGAGACTGGGTATCTATCTTTTTCTTCAGATCTATCAAGCTCTCAAAAAATCAAAGACTATCATGTTTAGTTGAGAAAAAATATGGACAGAGAGTTGATAACAAGTAAGGTCACAAACTCACAGTTGCACTCCAGTAGAATATGACACACAACCAATATTTTACAAATAGAATGTGCCATATCTGTGACAAATTTTAAGGTTTGGTTCCTCGCCAAACATTGGTCTTCACATGGTGACCACTGTATTTGTGGAGTTATGATGTGACCATAACACAATCCTGCAACTGATAAATCAGTCTAAATATCAGGATATTAATCTATTAATTCTGAATGTAGTAGGTTTTCCTTTATTCCTTTTTATCTTCAGTTTTCTTTTGCTAGCCATTTTATGGTAATAATACTAGGTACAAAGAATTCCTTTTAGGCTTAAAGCAAGTTTGGTATAGATCTAACAAATCAAAGTCATCCCAACTGTTATTCTAGCCATCCGGATTTGGCAGTCATAAGACATTTCCATATATGTGCCAATGACCAATGCAGTTTCTCTTTGTTTCCTTTTTTTTTGTCCTACTTGAAGATCCAAAGTTCGTGTTAAAAAAAAAAAAATTCAAAAAATAAACCCGGATATGTTCAGGAGGGTTGAGAAATCTTAAGTTCAAAGTCTGTACCATAGCAGAGATGTACTAATTTCCTTTTAAAATGTCTAAAAAGTTGTATATACTTGAGAAATAAACTTTTTGCATTCACTTATGGGATATGGAAATATGGGGTTGAGAATCTGGAGTCAAATGCATACATTAACTGCTCCTCACATGATTTTTTTTCATGCTTGAGCTCCTATTTTAATTTGGGGTTAGGGAAAGGTACCAAATTAATTAAGCAGCAGCATAATACATCTCTCATAGACAGAAGGTAGATTGAATACTTCCATAATGGCAATTACTGCTAATAAACCTTAAGCTAAGTAAACCTGATAAACACCATGGCAGAGTAATTTCTTCCCACTAGGAAATTACTTATGCCTCCTGTGTAATGTGTGGGCATCACAGAGTTAAAAATGAGATCTCTAGATATTCTGAAACTTCTTTTCATAGTTAACTTTTACTTTCATTTTTTCTTACAAGTTTGTCTTCTGGAATAAAAGTATCTGTGCCAGGATATCACTTCATATAGTAGCTGATGGGAAAAAGTGAGATCTGTATTTATAATTCAGTCTGAGATCCTTTCAAGATCCTTTGAAGTTTTAGAACTCAAATATTAGAGACCATCCTCTGCAAAAGGATAAAACTTCAAAATCTACCGCCAGATCATTAACAGCAATAGACTAATTAAAGATACAAAGATTTAAAAAACACCTTTTATTAGGCCATATTAACTTTTAGCATTGAAAAGCCACCAACTGAAACAGTCTCTGATGAAAACTTTTCTCCTTCTCTGAAGCAATTCTGCTGTATCTTAAAAATGAATCTGAAGCAGCACAGGATGAATAAGGTTAGTCTTGTAAATGAACAGACTACTTTTCTTTGTAGTCAGGATATCATTAGGGCTTTTATAAAATTACCAGAACTTTTTTGCCGTTAGAATATGCTTAGGTAGCATGTTCTCCAGACTACAGCTGATTCCAGTTATCATATTCAGTGTCATGCGTTCCTACTAGTTTTCACCAAAGTAATTTTTACATTACATATTTAATTTACTTTGAAGCCTGACTGGGCTAATACAATATTTGGTATTAATGGTTAGAGGCTCCATCTCCCATTGATCTTATGAATTAATAATTTCAAGTCTTCTGCTTGCACTTTAATTCACAGAGCAAGGTAAGAATGCTTTTTGAACGACAAATAACTGTATCGCTGCTTGCATTTGTGACTGGATTGTATTCAGGGTTGATGTACCACTGCAGAATATCTGTAAGAACAATGGTAAGTTTTTTCCCCTCATTACTCAGAAAATATGCACAGGTTCATTTCTGACAGGTTGTATTATATAAAACATACAGTGTCAAATCGTCTGCCAGGCAATCTAACAACTGCCATAGCAGGACCGTGTGCCAATTCTCAGGAATACCAATATTTACTGTCTGTTCAGGAATGAGATTCGGTGAGTATAGAATGAACAGCAGCTTAAAAGCTTTCAGTTACTGTCTGTCCTTCCGTGATTTTTTTCCACTCCATTTTTCTTCCAGAGACATTGACCCAGTAATAACACGTGAAGATAATAGACATCATGGTAGGCTGACAACTTACAGTTTTATGGAGTTTTTATTTGGAAGTAAGCTAAATAAAAGATTTCTTGTATTTTAATTCCCCCTACGAATATTGTAAGAAAGAAGACAAGTTCGCCCAAACAGCTGTGCCTGAACCAGCTCCCAGAAACTGTCAGGTCCAGTGCCCCATCTCCTCTGCAGGGAGTTCCCATGGCAACGCCTTTAGCAGAAGTAAAAGGAAATACAGATAGGTTGTTTTTTGTTTTGTTTTGCTGTTTTTTTTTCCCCTCCACCTCATGCCTGTGCCAGTTCAGAAAAGTGTTGCTCTCTAATCTTTGAGGCACTGAGAATTGCCATTGGGCTACCCGACTCCATTTGCTCTGTTTGTTGCATTTGAAAAGCCTGTCCTAGTTCCCCCGCGTCTCTTGGGTGTCTGATTTACAACATCAAATGAGAAAAAAAAAGGCAAGAGAGACTTTCAAGAGTGAAAGTTGTAGGGGGAAGATGGTAGCCCAGAGCTGTCTTCAGTTCACTTAAAAAACACAGCATGCTTAATTATTATTTTTTTGAAAATTTGTCTGCAATTTTCTGAGGGCCCTGGCTATATTCATTAAAGATAAGGCAGAGCACATGAAATGTAGCAGCTAGAAATGTGTCTGCAGAATATTGGCAGGCACTCGGATTTGTTGTCAGTGATGTGTGCTCTGATGAGATTGATGGTTGCTCTGGCCATATTTGGCAATTGATAAAGGCATATAACTTCAGCAATTATCTGTTAGAAAATAACCTAGATCTAGGTGAATTTGTCAGAGAATTTTGCAAAAAATATCATCAAACTGTCACTCGAGAACTAATTGGCTTTTTTTACAGCATGCAGCTCTACTGGAAAGAAAAGCTCAGTGACAGGCGTATGACATATAACTATCATGCAGGCTGTAGTTTCAATGAGAGCATAAATGCCAGGTGCTCTTGCACAAATGGGGAGTAGATTGCTCATGATGGGCCCTATCCCAGCTGTGGCGAAATCACTGAGCATCCTTTCCAACCCCGCTGGCCTTTGAGTGAGGCCCAGGAAGAATGCATGCACAGCCCAGATGAGGTGGCGAGGACCAGGAGAGCAGAGCTGGCTATGCCCATGCTGTGAGAGGAACCAAAAACTCCCCTCTTTCTCTTTTTCAGCCCTGTACTGCATTTAGGATTCCTGCTCTGCCCCTGGGCCTGGGTCTTCTTCTAAGTGGCATTTGAAGAAGTGAGAAGAGATAGCCAAGACAGATGCAGTGATGCTCAAGGCATAATCTGTCCTCTTTAAGAGAGCTGGAGTGTGCTCTGAGTCTCCTGCAGTGCAGTCTGGGGCAGCACCAGGGACCACGCTTTGCTGAGGGAAGGTAAATTCGACTTTGTGCTAAGACAAAGGATGCTTCAGGTTTACATTTCGGAGAAGTTAAAGACTTGGCTCGAAGCTGAGGTTATGCAATAGCTAGGCACTAAATCTTAAGTCAATGCATAACACTCATAATTTCATCTTGAAGGGCAAAAGAGAACATAGCGGTACAGTACCATCCTACCTCTGCAGTGCTTCTCAATGGCAATGTTTCAGGTAGCTCTTCTCGTCATCCCACTGGATGCTTAGGTGTAGCTCTCACAGTTCATGTGTAATATACAGATGTCAGCAACCACCTTTTCTGAACTCAGCCTCAAACTGCAAACAAACATGAATCCATGCACAAATATTCAATTCTAACATGCTGACCCATAAAACAAACCATTTTAAGATGAAGGGGCCCTGAAAAGATAAGCGAACACTTTTGCTACACCCAGTAGAAACTACCATAACCTATATAATCAGGATGACAGTACCTATAAGAGAGACCGTGTTCAGTTTCTGTAGGAAAATTAATACTTTCAACTTAAAAGTATACTTGAACAGGGGCTGCAGAAACCATATGAAAGCAATTATTTTGATGGTTTTATTGTTTTAAAAACTCTTCATGAAACTTTGGTAAGTTTTGAGAACTGTTTTTATCCCCTACCTTCCTTTATTAACTCAGTGGTTAGCATGCAGCTCCTCTATACCACTGTCCTCTGCAGACAGTGAGAAGCTGGTGTGGAAGCAAACCCACATCAAACACCAGATTCCAGAGCCCTGGGCAGAATCCTGGAACTTTGTGAGCAGAATTTCTCTGCCACTATTACAAGGAATGAGGAAATCTCTTCAGGAAATGGAATGAAAGTTATCACTGATCTAAATTGGCTTCAGAAATTTTTAAGGAAGTAGGAAAGTTAGAGATTTTTCTTGCAGCAGAATCTTTTATAAGGCAAATATGTATATCCAGTCCATACCACAACTTAGCCATGTGTATTCCAGCTACATATTTATGACTGCTAATCGTCTCCTTAAGTTCAGAACGCCCCTTTCTTTAAGGGTTGGAAAAACAGCTCTATAGCACAGTACAAGTTTTGACCTTAAAAAAAAGCATGCGTGCCTGCCTGCCCAAATCCTGCCTTGAGCATCTCAAAAATCTCCCTTTGTTTCCTTCATTTCATTTAGTTGCTGCCCGAAGACATTTTCTCTGTGCCTTCAAAACAGCTGGTTTTGCATTATTCTGCAGCCTTTTTCTTTTAACCCAATTATCAAGCCGAAAATTGTTAAAATCTGTCTTGGCAAACAACTTGCCTTTTAATTATGAAGAAGTCTGCCACTTTATGAACAGTTTCACATGTGAAGGGTCTCCTCTGGTCCTCCACAGGCTCAACCTTTTGTCTGCTGCTGTTTCAGCTAAAGAGAGTGCTCGGAACAATGCAGCACGTGGAGGTTTTCCCCTTCCCTTGACAAATGCTGCAGATCAAAGAACTGCTGTGATAAGAAGATTAAAACAGAAGAAGATGATGATGATAAAACAGATGCTAGAAGTGCAATAAAGATCTCATGTACTCTAGACCACCAATAATAATGATGTAAATCTGTATGATAGGAACATCTCACCATCCTATAAAATGTCAAACATTCTGTTTGTCTCATACTGCATATAAACAAACATTTTTTTTCTCCAGTGTAGTTCACCAGAAGTTCTTCTATTATTCATGTATGAGAACTAACTGGAATGAATAAAATACTCTCATGCAGTAGTAAAACTAACAAATCATGCAGTAAGGTTTAGGCGCAAGGACTTGGGCACACTGACAAGTTACTCTCTGCCAGCAGATTCATGAGAAGTGTGCATACATACACTTAATTCACAGCATATATAAACTCAACACTCTTTCACAGATTCTCATAAAATATATTAATTGAATTTTTTTCAAGGAAAGCTTTTTGATAGACCTTTTTGTTTTTTCAAAATACCATCTTTTTCAGTTCTATTTTGCAAGAAAAAACAAAAGCTATTTGTTTGGGTTTGTTTTTTTTTTCCTGAATTTCTTCAGATAACAACATTTTTAACAGCAATTTCTTTTCTTAGTAGCACGAGTAACTACAACATTTCCAGAAGCACTATATTCCTACTGCTACATCTGTCACCTGCTTCTGGGTGTAACATGCTGCTTATTTATTTTAATTTGTATGTTTTGAAAAGTATCATCTTCAACTTTTTCTTTTTTTCAGTGAAGGAGATTCTTTATTTCCACTTTTGCTTAAGATGTCTCTGTATATGATCTCTGTAATGTATTTAGTGACCTCAAGTACTGAGGATTAATTTTTTATACCATGTCACAGAGAATTCAAATGCCCTTTTGAATTCAAAGGTTTATGAATGGAGTTTACCTATGGCATTATTAAATAGAAACATACCTTTAACATTTTAATTAACTTTGCTTTAAATTTAGCTTTATTTTGTAAAATGAAAGTAATTTCATAGACACAAGATGGTGTACATAACTGTAGAACAGAAAAACAGACGTAAAAGGAGCATCTTACAAACAGGTCAAGAAAAATGTTTGGTAATTGGTTTCCTGCTGGGGGAGATTTTTTATTTATGAGAAACAACAGAATTTTCATACTTTCTCTCTTATGATTTGTAACACATAATTTTCTTTTCCAAAAGAAAAATTAAATAAACATTAATCTTTATTTTTTAGTTTTGATTCCTGGAGAAAAGATTCTGAGGTATTTTTTCTATTCTTTTCTTCCCTGCACTTTATGGCTAGGGTATCTTAAGATTTAAAATGCTCCAGGTTTTATTCAACTTTACTGGGACAACTAGATGTATTAAGCAGTTGAATCTTGTGCATTGCTATTTTTGTTCTTCCTCTTTGGAATTATTAAAGGTTTTATCTTTATTACATACCTCTGGGCTTGCTCCAAGGCATGTAGTCACCAATTGAAAGATTCTCTGTCACATATATCTTTTTCATACTGTAAATTGATGCTTCAGGCATGCAAAATCATGTGGCTGAAACAAGCTCAGCAGATTCTTGAATACCTTTAAAAACAAAATAAAACCTTAATAATCCATGCCTTGTTTCTAGGTAGTTCTGTATATACTAAGTCAGAAATTTATTTAAGAGGGAGATTATTAAGAAACTGGTATATTAAAAGATGATAATAAGGTCAGTTTACTATTGTGCCCAATTCCTTTATTCTACTCATGATTTTTAGCTACTGTAATCATCTTCCTGGCACTAGGTTTTGGGTTTGGGGGAGTGAGGAAGGGTTGTCTTTTTTCAGCTGGCATCCTGCCTTTCTTCTCCCAATGCACCTAAAATACACCAAGTGCTTTTTATTTGCCTCTAGTCAAAGGGTGTCAGGCTGCTGATAAAACACTTGTACGTTACTATCTGACTGTTCTTCCACAGCTTGCAGAGTGAATACAGCTCTTCAGTGTCAGAGAAGCATATTTGCTCTTAAGGGCCTGATTCATAAAAGTGGTTTACCTCATATACATGGCTTTCCCGCAGGATATACTCACAGTGACGAAGAGATTTTTTTTCAAGCTCTCAAAAACTGTTAAATGTTCATATATCTTTTTGTATAGGAACTAATATGATATTGCATTAGTGCTAACATTGTCTTTCACAGGCAAAAAGACCATAAAATTGCAAGTTAGTATGCCTAAACTCTTTAGAGCCAGGAATGGTTTGCTTTATTTCTTGTATAAAGTCTAATGCAACAGTGTCTCATGTGTTCCTGGAAATGGCAATAGATTTCACATCAAAAGTAGATAATTGTAAATGTAGATTTAAAATTTTATTGCAAACCTACAGTCTTACATCAAGGGATGTAAAGAAAGAAATGGAATCAAGGCTTTTTTATTCTCTTGTCTATCATGAATTATGTGTATTCTATTTCTTTTCTTATCATTTTATACTACAAAAAAAAAAAAAGAAAGAACTATCAGGCATTTTTAAGATCTCCAAGTCTCTTCTCATGAACGGAATGGTGGAAAGTTCTGAAGTGATACCATGAACTGTTATTTTGTGTTTGCTATTTTGAAGTTTGAAAATCATGACTTTCAGAGAAAGAAGGAAGACTTAAGATACGGACTGTAACCCTTGTTCTCATCATAGATAAGCAAAGGAAACTTCTAAACCTGGTGGCTGAAATGCTATTAGTTTCCTAAGGTCATCTATATAGAAGGAGTGTGCCTCTGTTACAGATTTAGGTCTCAGCATGTGTACCTTATTCTCTAGTAACATAGTAGTTTGGATCCCAGGACTACTCTGAAAGAGGTATCTTAAAAAGTTGTTAAAAAGTCCTCTGTCCTCTGAACTTTTGTCTTTTGGGTTGGCATGAGCCTACTACATGCAAAGCCAAAGAAGTAAGATCAGTGCAGAAAAAAATGTCCTGTATTACAAAAAACATTTAGAAGTCAGCATCAGTGACGGTAGGTTCTAGGGTACTGACAGTACATGGGTAAAGGACTAATATCTACCAGAAAGCTTTAGAGATAGTGCCAATATTCTCTCTGAGATCCATTTAGTAGAATGCTTTTTATTAAATAAAGATGGGAAAAACTAGTATAGAAAATACACACCCTTTCAACAGCATCATGAAAGAATATTTAAGTTACTGTGTTAAAATTTTAAGGGTGATATTTATTTGTCTGTTGCATGCACATACAATTCCCTCAACACTGAAGATAATTAAGGATGTGAGTTAACAGCAGAACAGGTCCCTGAAAGAATCTTAAATTTTGGTTGTGAAATGAAAATTACTTAACACTAGACTTACAAAAACAGCAGATTATGTCAAATGATGTTGATTCATTGCCTCTAATGCCAATTAATCACTTTTTTATGGCAAACTTACAATAGAAACTAAAGGAATTACTTTCTTAATGTAGTAATATCTTTCATTAACAATAAACAGCTGAGATTACTGGAGGATTTGTGCAGTAAAGGGAGCAATAATTTGTAACAAATGAAAGTAATCTACATTACTGCCGGATTTTAGCTGTAGAATTTAGTTTAGGTAATTTATTAATGCTACTAAATTGTTAGGAAAAGTCATGTGAGAACCAGTTACAGATTTCAAACATGGATTCATTCAGTCATGTAGTGCTGAAAAGGACAATCTTGAACTATAAGAAAATAAGCTGTGCAGCACTGCTTAATGCTGTGCGGCACTTAATTTAGGATATTTAGTGGCATTTAATTAAAAAGGGGATTTGAAAACCTGTTGCTTTCTGATAACAAATGCTGGAGACAGTATGGAGGGAAGAACTCAGGATAAGGAGGTCCCATTTCTAATTCTGCTCCTGATTGTTCTTAATAAATCTCTTGTCTGAATTCCTTCCTGTTACACTCATATACCACTTGTATAATGATATAAGAATATTAAAAACATACTAAAACAACAATGCTGTCTATTGTTGCAAATAGTCGAGTCCCAGTAAAGATGCTCATCAGTTGCCCATGATCCAGGTACACCGAGCTCTCAGTTTGTGGAGAGGATGGGACTTAAATCCATCTGGACCGTAAATGCTGTTTGGATTTATTAGGACTTCAGCCTTAACTTGAAGCCACAACTATGATAAAACTTTTTATGCGGGGACTTTTTTCATGAATCAGAGACCTGAAACTGATGTTACTTAGTGTAGAAAGCACATATGTATACATACAAACGAACACACACCCACACATGTATATACGTGTACGTGTGTGGTGTATACCAAAGTAGTAGTGAACTCCATCGGAATAAATGCTCCTGCACAGATCTGTAGATCAGTAGCCTTTAGCAAGTCAGCCTTGCAATTTGCCTCACCACTTTTCCTCCCATATCTTATTTTACTGTTTGCAGCAATAATTAACTCTTGCCTTTACCTGCCATTATTCTCCTTTGCTGGTTACTTATTTCAGTTTTAGAAAGACAGTTTCCTAAGAGATACTCTTTGATTTCCCTATTCTCAAAGTGGTAGTATTGGCAGTAACTGATATTTCTAAAGGCTTCTCTGGTTCTGTATAATAGGCTGTCCTCCATATATATCAATATGTATAAAATTTGCTTCTAATGGCCCAGAATTCAGCTTAATACTCCGTTATGAAAGATGTTTAGCTGCCTCTTTTTCTACATAGCCAAGACATATCTTTCACACCCGTAGGGAGCAAAAGGTCTCTGTGGATTTGCAAAGCTGCTCTTAACAGTAGTTTACAATTAAAAATTTTCTACCAGGGGATGTATCCCATGTTGCAATTTTCTCCTTCAACCAGTTTGTATTCTACCAGTCAGTCAGTTAGCCTCAGTTCATTTAGTTTGTTTTCAGAAGCTCATTAAATTATGCAGAGCTTAAATTATTTAAAATTTTGTGGACTGAATTATCAGTTCAAAGGAAATGTTTTCCTTCACATTTTGATATAAATGCGTATTGTCCAAGAGAAATCTCCAACAAATAAATTCTGTGTTAATTAAAATGTTCATTTCAGGTGTCACTTCAAGGAAGATTATGTTGAAGTAAAACATGTTGGAGTGATATTGACTGGACTAAATTCATTAGGTCACATAGGTAGGGAAAAAGTATCCACAGGTTGTCGGCCAAATACAGATAGAGCTCATGTCTTTGATGTAGCCATCTACATGTTTGGGGCATGTAAGATTCAAAACGTGGAAAAAAGAGTTCTTCTCAGTTGGAAAAACATCACTCCAAAAGTGCTTGCCAGCTTTAATATCAGACTTGCAAATGTCTGAGGTAGCTGATGGCTTCAAATTCTTCTAAAGAGGGACCAAGCCAACCAAGTTTAGTATAGCTTTGGTCATTAACGTGTAGGAATATCTCAGGTGCTTTTATAGCTTGTAGGTCCCAATAATTGTGCAAAAAATATATGCCTAAGTTTGGGTGTTCGTATCTCCTGTTTTATTGCTCAGTTTGTTGTAAAACTATGAGTGAACCCAAAAAATTGCACACAACCTTGTCTGCCTAGCTCAAGAAATTTGGATGCTAATGCAAATTAAGACAGATAAAATAGACAAGATAGATAGATTAAGATAAGAATTAGAAAAATGAGCTGATTTCCTAATTTCAGTTTAAGAACTGATCTAGTCAGAAGGTGATGGGAAAAACAGAAGTGTCCCAAAAGACAATTACTGTTTCATGAAAAGCCAGCCAGTCTAATCCTGTGAAATTCACATATTCCGGATCAGTCTGGCTTTGTTTCTGAGAGGGAGGAGATAGTTTTGCAGATTGAAACCATGGCCTCTAGTCTACTGGGACCAATAAGCTAATTTATGTTTAAAGTATTGCAAGAGACTGAATTAAATACGTAGCAAGCACAGTAGATACTGTCAAAGAGGCATTTTTAGCCCCTGAGGCATGTAATTACTAGTGCTAGTGCATAAGGGAATTTCATCCTGAGAGATTTTGATTATCTTTCATAAGAAGCCTTCTGGCTATTGATAGCTGATGATACCTCCTAAAAAATGCTCAGCATCTTGCAGATAGGATACTGAAGCTTCCAGAGGGTGGACATTCATGCAGTTGACATGGGACAACCCATTTTCATCAGAAAGCTGTTATATTAATCTTGCAGCTATTTGTAACTTCTGCTTTCCTAACAATAAGAAAAGTAAATAAGTCAGAGAAAGCTCTACCATGAATCAGACAATATAACAACAAAAGACTCCAGCTAGCTTTATCAGTCATTTTACTCTTGATCAGGAATCTTCAAAGACAAAGACACTTGGAGCGAAGCACTGTGTGATGTGGATGTGTTCCCTCTGAACGTCACTGGAACCTCCATCTGCTTTCTTCTCTGAAAGCTCACCCTCTGAAAATGATCTTGATTTATTTTTAATAGTTTTCTGGGTTCATATAACATTTTATAAACTGAATCACTCATTATGTGGCAATTTCTGTAATGTTGTGTCAAATTTTCAATGCCATCTTTTTTTTTTTCTATCTACCTGCTTGAAACATTGCTACAGAATAATTAAAATTCAAAATCATCTTTCTTCCATGTAGTTTTCATGTTTCTATCACTCATTTTTCAAACAGCTCTCCTTTCATTGCTATCATCTAACAATGTCCTCGAAACAGTAAAGCAATATCTTAGGTGGACCTGGGGAAACGTTGCTGAGTATGTTCTGTAAACATCTTCGGTTTTTAAATTATTCACTTTGACTCTGCTCAGGCCTTTCTTTTCCATGAATTTTCTAACAGATAAACTTAAATGAAATAATGTTTGTCAAAAGAAGAAGTTGTTAGTGAGAACTGCAAAGCCAGAAAGTCAATTTCAAAATCGTAATTTTAAGGACTAGAATGAGAAACTTGACACTAGCAATTAGCATATGCAGTCAATGAATTGAAGTTGTCATGTCAAAGCAACTCCCATGTTTTTCCACTGTATGTGGAAAAAATACAGGTCATAAATTATCTTTTAAAATTATTCAATTAACAAAGTTAGATATAAGAGAAATACACTGAATAAAGCATGTAATGGAATTTTCTCTTTAGTACTTATTTAAACAAGTGTTCTGACATCTTGAAGTCACTTCCTACCATCTGTCTTGTGAAATTTGTTGCTAAGGCTCCATTATAGTCAAAAACAGACAGGTAACTTATGACAAGAATTTATAGGTGCGAGTATCACTGCCTGGCTTTGATCAAGCCTGCCTGTAGCGTGCACAATTATAACAAATTTTCCTTTGTGAGAAGATGACTGAAAAGATGAATAGAATAGAATAGAATAGAATAGAATAGAATAGAATAGAATAGAATAGAATAGAATAGAATAAAATATTTCAGTTGCAAGGGGCCTACAATGATCATCTAGTCCAACTGTGTGACCAATTCAAGGCTGACCAAGTCAAGCATATTATTAAGGGCATTGTACAATTGTCTCTTAAACACTGACAAGCTTGGGGCATCAACCACCTCTCTAGGAAACCTGTTCCAATGTTGGACCACCCTCTCATTAAAGAAATGCTTCCTAACGTCCAGTCTAAACCTCCCTTGGTGCAGCTTTGAATCATTCCCATGCATCCTGTTACTGGATACCAGGGAGAAGAGATCAGCATGAAGTGAAGATGCAGGCAGAGAAAGGAAAAATTGTGGATCTGAGGTCACAGAGGAAGACAACAGGGAATAACCATCACCGTGTTTTGCAGCTGAAGTGACAAAACATGTTGCAGAAGATCAAGCCTACCTACATGGTCATCTCGGAGCCCGGGGATAGATGACACCATTCCCCACTCAGCCCTGCTCCCCAAGCTTAGGGGTGCTTGGTCAAGCTGCTATACCACACCAAAAGTAAATTTACGTCTTAGCACTGTAATGGGTCTTAGAACAGAAAAACTAGTTTGACATCAGTAAATTTTTACTCATTTCCAGATAAACAGTACTTGAGTACTTGGAGTTTTACGGCATCAGGATGTCTGCTTATTAACAAAATGGGTTTTTGTTTGAGAACTGCTGCCTCCTGCCCTGTAAAACTATGAAAATAGTCTAAAAGCAGCATTAAGACTCCTTTTTTACAGGCAACTATTACTATTATTTATTTCTTCAACATCAGGGTCAGAATAGGAGAGGTTTTTACACTGCTACTGTGAAGTACCTTTCATATTTTCCAAAGCTGCTCAAGTTTAAATATATAATAAATATTTTTTTTCTGTACTGATTTTTTTAAATTGAGCAATTAATGGATATCACATCTCCCAGGGTTCAAAATTCACAGCTGACTTTTGCTTTAATTTTCCTCCTGCTTCTCTGATCAAAACTATCATGACAAAAGGAGGTTGGTGAAAATAATTATGAGAGGTTTTAAATGCAAAATTTCACTGTTAGATGAAAGTTATTTAATATTTTTTACTTAATTTTCTGGCTGTGCAGCAGTCAAGCTAATATTCTGAGCACAGTTTGTAAGTGATGATTTGTGTAATTAAAAAGAAATATAGAAATAATATTTGTTCTTCCACCAATAATGAATTTTGTCCTCTCATTTAAAATCAATTTGTTTTCTCCCACTAGTCCCACAATGTATTCTGTCTTCTAATGCATACACACTTAAATTGTTTGCCTCATTGATCACTAAAAAGACAGGAAAGTGTGGGTTAAAAAGAGGAAATCCAAACCTCAAAGTCCAGTATGACACAGTTGAACATTTAAGATCAAATGATTTTAAGTGATGTACATCCAGTCTGGTGCCAATATACAGGAAAGCATAATAGAAAGCGTAATAAACCATGCGTATCTATAGATTTAGGAATGAACATTCTTATGGTATTATTGATTCTAATAGCATTTTTACATTAGAGGAATTGTTCTCCGCTATTTCTTCAGAGAATATTTGCACTCAGCCACATGCATACACAGAGTATTGCAAAACTGTTTAGGACAGACATCCTGCTGAGCATCCTCAGTTTTCAGAAGGGCAAAATGGGCTGGTTTCGAGATAAGGCACTGGGATATTATTCTTTCACCTGTTTAGTAAGAAAGCGTGAAGAATATTTTTAAAAGTCTAATTCATTAAATACCACTGAAGTTCATGCTGAGAAAATATTTTAAAATGGATGTATTGGCAGCACAGAGCAAAAGATGACAAAATGCCATCCTAATGACCTCCTACACGAGGTAACTGGCGGGTTAATCTCTGACGGTTACTGTATGCCATCTACCACTGGAATGAAAGACCTGTGGTCACCAGCTGGCAAAATACATCAGATACAAGCAGAGGACACATAGCTGATGTTAACAAAGAAAGATGAAGTATACTTCCATTACAGAATATCTTCAGAGTTTCAGGAAAGAACCATTAAATTTACCTTATTCTACCTCCTTACTTTGAAAAAATAATGAGTTCTAGTCAGGTATCCTTGTCTGGGAGCTATTACTTTGATTTGATACGTCAGCATCAATGTCTCTGGGAAGAAACTCCATCATCATATGCAAATAAATATGATTAGTTTTTTTCCAATTGTCTTTGCCATTGTTCCTTTTTAACTCTGTTTCTTCTAATTTCGGTTGCCTTGGGTGCATGCTATTTCCCTGTCTGGGGAAAAAAAAAAAAAAAAAAGATCAGAATTAGGGTATCTAAATGGTAACATGTCATTTCCTTGTTTGAGAATGATGAATACATTGTTGCTAGGAAACAGTTTCCAAAGACAAAATTTTCAAAGGACAACATTTTTACAGATAAAATAATCTCCCAAGTATAATCACAAAGCAATGTAGAAACCTGAACAAATATCCTGTTGTGGGGTTTGAAGGGGAAGGAGGGAGAGGGTCTGTAGGCAGAGACAGCTAGTTAGTAGCCTATTTTACCAGATAATATCCTTATTTTAACCAATTCCTATGTGTTGCATAATATATCTTTCCCAGACTAGGATTCAAAAGCAGCATTCAAGTATAATTGTAGGCTCCACTTTTCAGACATAGAATCTGATCTTCAAAAATATTGTCCACATCAATAGAAACACGTCAGCCCAGAATAGGGCACAGTATGGCCCTCCCTGAAAAGTAATGTTTTACATCTTTAGGTACATTTGAACTGATGTATTAAAAAAAAACAAACCCAAAACATTAATTTAGACACTGAATTAGGCTTTTTTGAAAGTCTCAGTAATGTGCCATCTTGGCACTCAGTAAAGGTGAGTGAGGTGAAAGCTGTACTGAAATTGTTCATACACCACACGTGTTTCTGCATGGCCCAACTGCTAAACGTGTAAGGTTCTTCTCTCCTAACGTGTCTTTTGAATGGTGCTGACTTGAGAAGATCAAAGGCTATTATGCATGAACTCTCACCTCTGTAAAACATTTTATGTAGTCTTGCTTTTTGGGGATAAATCTCTTCAATATTAGAGAAGTCAATGTTATGGCCCTGATCCCAGGGGCCCTCTTGTCCAGTCTGGCATCTCCCCAAACCATGGGCTTTTTAATTCTTTTATTCCCAAGGGAAACACTTGGTTGCACACTCACAGTCTCTGTGTTGAGCAGTGCAGAACAGCTCCATTTTCCCCCTCCCTGTTCTTTTGCAGCAATCCCTAGTAGATACCATCCCTGCTAGACGTCCTTTGCTCTGAGACACTTTCTGCAATAACACCTAGGTGGCATTTCAGAAACATGCTTAGGAAAAACCCAAACCTGCTCCGTCTGCTGCCCTTCTGCTTTGGGGACAGTATTTTCCAACAGCTGTTTTCTGATTAGTGGTTCAGGCACAGCCTTGGGGGGCGAAAAGCCCCTTCAACACCTTCAATAGCCTGTGGAGAGTATACCCTTCATTAAATCAATGGAAACTTTAAGGACTAAAGGCAATACTGTTGCATAAAAAGAGGCTGCCTGTGAGCTCAGAAGCTAAAATTACATATGTGTATAGATATGGCAGTAACACCCTAGTTATTGATTGAGATTCCCAGGTAACCTAAATAAATATTTACTACCAGCCTGGGCAGTGCTCTAGTTCCTCTGATTGCTTCATTTGCTAACATCCAGATGAGATAGTCTTGTCTGTAAAATTCCCTCTCTGTTTTACAAGAGTGGTTGTTTCCACAAGATAACTAATTCACAAAGGTAGTGAAAGTCTATTGGGAAGCAAATGGAATGAGATAACGGCTCTGAAGTCAGAGCTCAAGGGATGCTCAGTGGAACAAGAAAAAGACTGCTGAGAGATTCCAGCTGTGCAGGTGCATGAGACATGGTACCTGTGAGTGATCATTGCTTTTCCACAGAAGACTAACTCACACATGCCTTTGGTCCTTTCAATAGAAATTAGCTTGATTTTTTCAAAATGTGAAGCTTAGATCATTTTCTTGATTTAAACTAACAAAATTTCCATTATGATTAGAAGACATAATATTATCATTGAACACTATAAAATACAAATCACGAAATATATGTAGACAGAGAAAACATATATACTGTAACAAATAATAAACAAAATATAACCAAATTCAGGATTTCCTTTGTATGAAGTGTTTCTCACTTCAAAGTTTTTGAACTAAGGAACACATCTGTTTCCAAAGAAATACGAATAGCATGAGCCTGTTCTGACAAAAACTGGGGATTTTTTTGTTGTAATAAATTAAAACCCAGGTATTTTGCAATCTTTTTATTAGTCACCCATGTAAGACTAGTTTAAGCACTATTGCAAGGTATCCTGGGTACATAGAAGTAAGAGTTCTCTAATACACAAATTGAGCAGCATATTTTGCTGATCTTAAAGTCTTGTATTCTTACAATGTAGAAGAGGTAATGATCACCCATACTGGAACTACGTTTATGTCTGTAATATGCACTGCTATTAAAATAAAATGGGCCAGGCAACAAAAATACAAGGTGTTTAAATATCTTAGAATGTGATAATAATTTCCAAGTCATATGTCTGAGCCTGTAAACTAATGGCTGAATAGAAAAAGATCTTTGGTATCCAAGTTTACTAGCATAGTCCCAAAAGGCTTGTAAAAAGTGGGCTAACGTCAAAGTTTGATCAAATTCCTTCATGTGAGCTCAGTGGAGCAGATGTCCAGGACTGAAGAGTCCAAAACTTTGCTTAATAACTAGTAACTTAAAACTTTGCTTGATCACTCTCATTTTGATCCCCACCGTCACCCCATGTCCTGTTAGAGTTTCCCTTGCTACAACTTGTGACCACTGCACACAATGCTGCCATAATTTGAAGCATATAACATAAATTCAAACTTTGATACTGTTTTGGGTTCTTTTGTTGTTGTTTGTTCGGGACTTTTTTGCAGTACTGGCTGAAGCTTGTAGTAAAAGGGGTTGCTAATTTTTTTCCCGTACACATAATTTTTGAATATATAAACCAGAAAACTTACAGTGAGACTAATGATTAGGATTTACCTCTGAGATTATCTTGTCTAAATAAGCTTTCAGTAAGACACTTCCACTGATTTAAGTAGCTTCACTAGAAAAGAAACATTATCTAGCTGGTGTCAATAGATATAATAATAATTGAATTAACTATTGAATAAACTATTCAACAGTTGAAGGCAAAATTAAAGTTGCTGGAAAAATCATTCCTTAGCAAGATTTCTGAAACAGGACTATAGAATTTAAATAAAAATTGGTCCCAAGATGGAAGTGCTTGGAAATAGTCACTGGATGGTAAACAATCTCTTTCAATAGGAAAACAGTTTCTATATGTTATCAATTGACTGTTGGAGTTATGGTTTGCAAGAGAAAAATGATGATATTTGTAGAAATCTGTACAACTACATGCAAAATTATATGTATAATTCCTGGACTAGCACTTCCAAAGTGTAGAGGAATGGTTTTACCAGTGTAAATCGTTTACAGAAGCAGACAAACTAAACTGAATTTGTAAACATTAATTGCTGATAAAGGATTTCAGTTTCCTTGCAACCTTTAAACATTCTTGGGGGGTATTCTGGCTGAAATAGATTCCTAAGTCTTAGCAAATCAAGTTGCCAATATTCAGGAGTCATTTCCAAACACACTATTTGGTTCTCTGAAACATTTCTGATAAAAGTTACAGCAAGTAGAACATTTGCCATTAAATTCTTTCCCTACAACTTGTGTCTGAGGAGATACCCCTCAAACTAACCTTGAATTTCAAGGCAGAATGTTTACCATGAGGTTGTGCATCTAAGGTTTTATAGGAGAATATAGGCTCAGATGTAACGTCAGATCTATCCTTAAAATGCATTGTAGAAATACCAAGTTTCTTCCATGGCAAGTCACAGAAAAAATATCTCGAACAATATGAAGACAAGCTGTCATTTATTTCTGAAATTCATAACCCTATCTAAATATTTTTTATTGAAAAGTTGCTTTTTTGATAAGTTTGGAGGTATCTCATGTATTCAAAATATTTTCTGTTTTTTGTCAAGACATGAAAAGAGAATTTATTGACACCTACTGCATGATTGCCTTGTGCCATTTCTCTAGATAAATTGATTACTTATCTTTCTTCCTCTCTTGTGTGTGTGTATGTGTATGCAAATGTATACATATGAATAGTTTTTACATATGAAAAATGTTTTCATCTTGGTGTGATCAAATGTCACTGGAGGAACCAGGTGGAAAGTCTCAGAGACTTCCACCATCACATCTTGCAATGCAGATATATAACATTAGACATTCTCCAAAACTGGGAGGGAGCAGCCAGAGAAACCCATTTTCTTTTACAGTGAGCTCGTATTATCTCTCAGTTGTTTTCACATTGTCTTGCGTAGCAATATAATACACAGAAATTACTATCCTCTGATTATATTCTGTTCTGTAATCAATGACATGGTCTTTCTAATTCTCTAATGCTCCTCATTGATTCAGTCAAACAGAAACAACCCTGTCATGAGGCTTTATAAAGATGAAATTATTTCGGTTTGACAAGATTTGGGCGGGAAGAGGAAAGACTTTCTGAAGCCATTATGCAATTAGGCTACATAACGGCAGCTGAAATTCAACATGGAGAAATGCAAAGCTCTGTATATCAGAGGGACCAATTTAAAACTTCTCACATATACACAAAGTCCTAAGAAGGGCAATGAAAATTATTAAAGTCAAGAAGATGAAGAAATTCCCTACAAGGAAAGATTAAAAGCAGCAGGACTAATTAGTTTGAAGGAGGTGGAGGGATAGGTTTTTTTAAGAGAGTGAAAGCTGCTAAGGTAAAGATATATTTTAAATTAGAAATTCTAAAAAGAAGATTAGTCCAGTGCCCTTCCCATAATATAAATATGGGAAAGCATTCACAGGCAGTAAGAGTAATATATTTGAAAAGGTTCAGGGGAATACTTTTTCCTGCAAAGTGCAACTAACCTGCAAAACTCCCTGTGGAAGATATCATTCTTCCTTATTGTTTAGCATATTAACTCCCCGCTTCCCCTGACAAGTAAAAGTAATTGTTCCCAAGATATCTGGTATTATGGGTTATCCTTTCCTCTGAAGCTTCAGTTAGAGTGTATTCTCAGAGACACGATGCTGAAAGAGCTATGTGGTGTTCAGCTGTTCCAGCAAGGCAAACCCCCTGGTTCTGCAGCTGACTGAGGACCCCAGAATGAGAGCAGAGGATATTCTCAGTTCTCATGCTGGTGCAGTGGGAAATAAGGCTCAGATGCCCAAGTATATTCCCTGCAGTGGTGCTTTTCCTCCAAAACCAGTCTTTTTGAAATCCCCTTCTGCAAAGTGTTATATACACTGATTGATACCCGGCAGGGTACATTAATTTAAGCTTAACTTCAGTGTTTATACTGTTTTGATTTCTGAATGACTTTTACCCCTTGGATGTGGAGGGAACTCCAGAGAAAGCAGAGAAAGAAAATGGATGGCAGAACATATCCATTCACTTGAGAGAGGGCAGGCCTCAGTACACGCCATTGCCCTAGTGACACCTCACAGAAGAAAACCTTTTTCAACTTGCCCCACAAAGTATATAAGAAAGGTAAAACTTGCCAAGCAGCCATAACCTATAACATAGCAGAATGATTTTTTTTCCAATGCTGTTACTTCCTGACAGAGCTTGGGAAAAATGATCAGTCTTTGCACTCAGGCCCTCTCTGGGTTTTCTTCCATGCATCTTTTCCACCTACTTGTTCTAATTAAAATGCCAAATTAGCATCTTGTCTCCTTGATGTAATATGCGATTTATATAAATTTACTTGACTGTTGCATAGCTATATTCATCTTTGTATCTCAAAATGTTTTTACAAAAATCATGTGATTGATTTTATAGATTTTTTAAATCCCCTGTGTCACACCCCAGAAACAAAGTAGTAAAAAGTACTTCTTATCACAGCAGAGTCCAGTACAAGCCTAGACATTTTGAATATGTGATGAGTTTCATGATCATAAAATAATTTAGTAAACTAATCAGGAAGTCAGTGATAAAGGGTTTTTAAAATAACATCTGATAGTCCTTTTTTCTAATCGTTTTCAAAATATTTGAAAGTCTCAGAAGCATCCTTTTCTGAAATGAAATGCATAAATTTTTCAGTGCTTTTTTCCTTTAGGGATAAAGATTGAAAATTTGACATATAATAGACAGTTAGCTTCAATCTTAATTCTGGTGTAAGAAATTACTCACTTTCATAAGTATTCAAATCACTAACAAAAAGAGAAGGGAAAAAGATTATATAAATAAAAGCAGCAGGAATTTTGGATAAACGGTGATTTTACAAGCCCAGTTAAGCATAGTAGGACAGTTATACAGCCCAGTCAAGTATGGCTGATTGATTTTTATCTGCAAATTGTTATCGACTGTGAATGTTGGCTGCAGGTTGCTGTTAAAATCAAGAGCACTGTGCATTCTATTTAGAGGACAGTGGTTGCATAATAAATCTGTTTTCCCATGAAAAGCATGCAATTAGTATTAATGACTTCATCACAAAGAGCAAGAGCATGCTAAAAAGTTGCCAGAGATACTGGATTGAAAAGCACCATTAAAACAAAAATTGTGATATTGCACAGGAAGAGTTGGATGCCCTCAAAGCCTGGAGAAAAAGAGTGAGAGCTCAGAGGGATGTTACAGATAGCAGCACATTATGTAAAATACACGTAGGACTTTTTGATGAAGTGGGAACTCTCTAGATGCAAAAATTCAAATATGCAAAGAGAAGGAATGGGTTATGCCAGTCATACAGAATGAAGACAGTCCACTAATAAAAAGTGGCCGTGTGTTGGGCAGATTAAGTCTGGTAAACGGTAATAACAGCAAATTATTATTGTTAAGGTATAACAGGCTGGGCATACTACATGTTTTGACCTCATATGTTGAGGAAAAACAGAACTAAGAAGGTGGAGAGAAAGACTGCAAGGATGGTAAAAGGTGGAGATCTTGCTGTGTGATAGGAGGCTAAAAACCCTTAATTTTTGAGCCTAGCAAAACAAAAGTTCATAGGGATCATATATCCTGTCTATAAATGGGGAGTATATCCATGGAAAGGAAACATGAGAGATCGTATCCAAAACATCTGAAGATCTGAATTATTAAAGGTATACACTTTGCATACTTTTACATTTTATTAGATGGGATTGTCATGAGGCTTCAGCTTTGTAGAAGACAAAGATAAGGAAGCTGAGTACAAGTTGATAACGAAAGGTAAGTGATTGATAGTTTGTCTGGTTTGAGGAACATTGCATAACAGGAAAGAGATTTGCAGACAATAGGGGAAAATAGGGTTAGAAGTAGACCACAAAGTTTACACGAAAAGTCTCATTTCTGAAGCAGTGTCAAGCATGTAATAGGGATATTTGAGCATGAGTTATAACAAATCAATAAGCAGAATGTCTTGCAGTTCGTTAGAGGACATTGTTTGAGAATTTGTATAAAAGTCTATGATGTAGCATCGCATGAAATAGGACCTAGAGTTCTCCCAATAATGCTCATGTAAATACTTGGCATGCGAATAATTATTAGTTTTAAAAGTGCCTATTAGACATATACTAGAAGATGGGAGCCAGTAAGAGTTAATGCAATACAATGCATGAGGAACTAATTAAAAGTGTAAAGGGGACACTGTGGTTCAGGTTTTCTGCATTTCAGCCTTTAGGTCAGATGAATCCATGTGTTGCTTGGTCACCAGCACGCTCTAGCAATGTGTGCTGAATAGTTACTACACAGCTCTGAGTAAATTCTAATGTGTAACGCAACAAATCCTGATGAAAAGCTCAAGAAGAAGATTAAGCCTAATTTCTGGAAAATATGGGAGCAGGAAGAAATTCTGGAGAAGTCTCCAGGTAGTGAGTGAACATCTCTGCTCCAGGACACTGGGAATACCTTGTGGGACAGAGGCTGGGATGAGCAGCTGGTTGCAAGGCCCAAGGCTTTGGGCTTCTGGAAGAAGGGCTTTGTAGAGCTGGAGTGAGTTCCTTAGGACAGAGGTGTGATTCTCTATTCTGTAGCCAAAATCATCCACACAAGCAAGAAAAGTTATTTTTGGTGCCTTTTACTGAAAACTTCTTCCTGACATCCTGCAAATAATCCTACTATGAATGGTGAGCGGGGAGAAAGGTGGGAGGGAAATGAGTTATGAGAAAACCCCACCACAATTAAAGTCACCACACAACTTCTCAGAGCCATCTCACAGGCATAATATGGCTATCAATCATGGACTTCACTGTTATGATCCCTTACCCTGACGAATAAATACAACGTTCTCACTAGCAGTGGACATTTCAGAAGATGTGACTGTAAAAATCCTTGGGTAGAATAAAAGAAAATGGACCACAGTATCTACAATGTAAACATTTAGAAAGCTTAATCCTGATGTGATTTTTCTGAAATAATTAGTCAATTTCTGTATTCTAGTGAGGCAATTTCTTGCTTAAATACCAGGGATCTAACAGACATGCATTTTAAGCTAGGTCATGCCTTCTCTTTTCTGCCAAATATAATTAAAAATGTACTGAAATCGTGCAAGCTGCACTATTCATTAAGCATTTGCAGATGTAATACCATGAGAAGCACTGCTGCTCTTCTGCTGTTGGCAGTTGACATTACCATGGCAAAAAACATGCTGAGCAAATGGAATGTCTGCACATCAGAAAGTAAAAACATGACTAGGTTTGAGAAAAGCAATTCCCTAACCTAAACTTCACCTGTAATGCAACTTCTTGAAGTTCTCCTTTACTTAAATGCATTCCTGGTGAAAATCTAACAACTGAACACTAAGGCTGGCTAGAAACATAAATGGAATTATTTTTTTCCCTTCCCTACTAATTCTGCAAGTTTTGATTTCTGTTCTTGTTTAGAACTAATTCAGAGTTCTCAAGTTTGAAGAACTTTAAAAAACTTTTCTTTCCTTTATGAGATATGTTAAAGCATTGTCTTAAATTATGAAATTTGATTTTAAACCTAAAGGATCATCAGGAGAAACATAAATTCAAGATCAGGGAAAATTCCTTCTGAAAGTTATAGGGTTTGGTAGGATAAGAACAAGAAGGTATTTAAACACAAACTTTACACCAGACAAAGATAACCCACACATACTACTCATGCAGTCTAAACTTTTTGTTTCCTACTCTGCCAGCTCTGCAAAATTCCCTATTTTGAAACTTGCTTTCTAGATTTGTGCTCTGTCTTTGGCCAATAATATAGTTTTTTACTAAGATAAACCTTAATCCAAATCATTCTTATTGGTAGGTTTTCAAGTCTCAGTTCGAATATCCCTTTGAGCATCTCAGAAAATCCATTTAATGGACTTGCCATTCATTATAGTCTATCTGCTGTAATATGACTGCTGATTATCTTTTTTTGCTTCCTTTCCTTCAAGGACAAGAATCCCTGGTCATTAGTTTAATCACTAGAGAAGCACTTCCATGCATTCTTTTTTTCAGTTCAAGTAAAACAATACATATCAGACATTTCTCTTGTCAGACAGCGATTCCTGTTTCCTCAAAAACTCCCTCAATACAGGTTATTTTTACAAAGTCTGTAATCATTTTTATGTGTCACAACCCACCAAAGTTGTTTGTGATTTTGAACAGTAGCTTATCTCTATCCAATGTGATTCTTGGCTGGTGGCCTGGCAGAACTATCTAGATTTGGAAAGGTCAAATACAAATCCAGTGCCAAAGAGATGATAAGCTGCAGGTGGGACTGCAGGCTTTCCAAATCACATTAAATGCCAGAACTATCCTAAAAGATTTTTTAAATTTATAAAATGATTGAAAAGAAAAATATTAATTTGTCTGTGATCTGTAAGTAGAAGAAGAAAAACTATAATTCATGCTGTGTCTGTAAATGATTGAATTAATCAGAATTCTTAGAAATGTAATCCTAGAGTCAGTGAAATATTATGTTCTGTATTACAGGTTCTGTTCAGTTAATGTCGTGGCTCCTTATTTTGTGCTGTGTATGTGTATGTTTTATGTGAACAATGGCAATGATGGTTTTATTACATATATTAGATTAGAAATTCACATGTCAACTCTTCACATTTGGAAATCTTTCTGTAGTCAGAACAGTGAAAAATAAATGTTCCTATGGTGTATGGACTGCCCACTCCTTAAAGTCCATAGTTAATTCAGCACTTTACAGTTACATAGGAAGAAAAATACCTGGAAAAGGTGAAAAGAATCATAGATGCTGGAAAGGCAAAAGATTAAAGAACAGATGTACCAATTGGAGCAGGAGGCAGACAGGCAGTGGACTTCACATGCCGGGTTTGCCTTGGAAAAGAGCAGTAGAAAATAACCGGTGCAGCCCAGCAAAGCACATGTCTCTGCCGGCTGTTGGGAAGGAGTTGGGTACCACAGCCCTGTTCCGAGGTGAGCACTGATGGCCAGGTGAAGCTCTGCTCCCATGTAGCAACTGCATTTTGCCGGTACCCCAGACACTTTGTTCTCTTTTGCACCTGTGCATAATGCAAGGTGCATGAAGAAATTTGTTGGTATCAAACCATAGAAGAAAACCAACCAGAGGTATTGAAGGTGAGTTATGCACCAGTTAGGAATGTGAACGGAATTTGAAAAGAAAACAAAAAAAAAAAAGAAGTTGAATGACCCTATGTCATAATTTTTACTCCAGGTCAAATGAAAATTTTAGATTCTTCCCAGATTAGTCTTGCTTATTTTTTATTTTTCAAATGGGTGAAAATATTTGGTTTAATTCAGAGTCTACAACTCTGACATATCAGGTAGTCAGGAGATGAGACTGTTATTGCAAAGCCCATAACCACGTCCAGAATGGTAGCAGCCCACTTATCCAGTTGCCTCTCACCTCTGCCCTTTCCAAATGCTCTGCCCTTTCCAAATGCTCTGCCCATACTATTGCCCTATCAAATGAAGTTGTTTTTTTCCCTCAGAGGTTTACTTATCAACTTGAAAGATCTACAGTTCCATTCAAACTTAAGAGAAGTTCTGGAATGGTTCTTTTTATTGATGATGGTGACGATAAGAACCCCAGCACGCTTCAAGGTGTTTCTCCAGCAGCTGATGAAAAAGATTTTGTGATATGGTTGATTGTAACAGTAGGAGTTGTCCTTATATTCCTGGGCAAGCAGACTTTTCTTTTTCTAAAAAAAGAATAATGATTTTTCATGACTGCGAATATGACTAGGCAGTCTTCAGAAAAAATATAGCAATGTTCGCTGTTATACCTACAAATTATATTTTTAATATACCAATGGGTTAGATTTCTCTATCTTACTGCTTTCCTAGTATTAGAAGGAAGACAAAAAGCAAGGATTACAGTTACATCTTTTATTACTGTTTACAAACTTTAAGTGATAAGAAATAAACAAATAATTATTTGGGGGTTTTCGTATTAAGGGACAAGAAGTCTCAGTGCCAACAGCTTGGAAATGTCATCTCTGAGGATACTGTGAAAAAAGGGGGTAGCATACATACAGCAACATTAATAGTTTGTTAATACCTTGAGACTACTGCATCTAAATGGATCGTGAGATGACTCTGTGGCTCTTGAATATCCATGCATCTAAGATAAATGTACAGTCATAGCTATTTTCCATGGCATTCAGAAGAAATTTATTTAAGAGTGAAACTGAGTACAGATTATCAACAGATGTGGATTTCGTAGATGTATGTTTACCACCTGCAAATTTTTGCCATAGGTTAAACAGAGCACGTCAACCTCTTATCATCTGTCTTTTATCGTTGTTCTACAGGCTCCAGAAACTCTGTATTTTCTCATTATTTTTCCCTTAGATTGGATCTGGGAACCAATGCAAACCTAGAAAAATACTAAAGAGATCTCTGATTTGATATTCATTAAAATCCAATTTGGTAAAAATGATAAGTGGATTCACATTAACCTCAAGGCTGAACTTTCAGCTGTCCAAGAGGTTAAATCCAGAGTAAGCACACATAATTAATGAGGTTGGTATTAAAGCCTTAATTTTGAGAAGTCTTTTTAAAATATATATGCTTTCCTAAATAATAAAATTTACAAATAAAATATGTTGCCATGCAAATATTTATTAATGCATATTTTATGTGAATTGCTTGAACCAGTGTTTGGAATTTAGGAGTCTATATTGAAAGCTGAACTCATTAATGCTATTAAAATATTTTTGTATTCTCATAATCCTTGAAGTCTGTCAAAAACTTCAAAGTCATCTGACATCTCTTAATTTCTTACATTTTTTCTAGCCCTAACTTTCTCTTCCATGACACACAGAAAGTTGGTTTCATAAAAACAAACTGAAAGACTAAAGATACTAAATTTCATTCTCATTTGGACTGTCTCAAGAATTGTACTGTTGTCTCCATTTTTTTATGGAAGCTTTTAGAAAATGAGTGAGCTAGACATTTAAAAAATGGTGTTATGAAAATGCTGCTGCTATTTTCAAAGCACACCTTTGTCCTGTAGCACTTCCTTTTCACCCACCCCTTGGGATACACAAGATCCCTGAGCTGCTCAGGGGAAGAGCTGCTTCAGCAAGTCCCCATCCTTTGCCAAACCCTCTCTGCTCGTCCACCTTTCCACATGCTCCCTGGTTAGAAGTTGTTGCTTTGGACTATGCCACAGAAAAGGTTCAGTCCTCATGTTTGCAGGTGCTAAGCTGCTGCTGAATTATTTTGAGTGAAGCAGATTTGTTGTAGATGGTGTGATTAAGTCTCACTGGATTCTGCCACAGCTGTATACTGTGAGCATTTGCTCCTACGCTCTCCTTTGCCATGTGTGGCTTTTCTGTGTGTGGCTAGCATCAGCAGAGCAATTTGCTACCTCTGTCTGGCCTCCCCTTTACATATCAACAGAAGAAAAGGCAGGATTTGGGGACAAACAATAACCATACTTAAGAGCTTTGCTTTTCCATAATTTATTTTTCTGCATTCTTGTCCTAAGTACAAAAATGCCACCAACAAGGTACAATCATTTAATCATTTCCTTTTTTATTTTTTTTCCTGAGGTATGAAAGGATAAATAGGAAAGTTCCTATTCAAATGTCAAAATACTGAGGTAAACAGATAGTAACAGACTTTCACTCAGACATTATGGTTACTGAAATACATTGTCATGAAAAGGCAAACAATCAGCAGAGTTCTTTAAAAGGTTCAGTGCAAATTAGTTTCTGGCAAGGACTGTGTGTTGTTCAATGCTTCATTAAAGCTCTTCATTTAGGAATTACCTCAGCAAGAAGAAAGGGATGCTATTTATCCTACAAAGTGCCTCATTTTGTAGGATACAGAATCCTCAGAAGCCCCCTCAGTGTGTTGGGTGGCTCATTCTAGGTTGGTAGTTTGGGGCATCATCTACCCCTGCGTCCATCTTATGGGCAGCAGAAGCACTTGGGATGTAAATGCAATAATCAGAAAAGGAAAATATGTGTGTGCCTCTTAAGAGTTTAATTCTAATCTGGAAGAATATTTTATGCAAGCATTTATTTTCCCCATTTTTTAAAGGAAAAGTGTATTTCAGGATGCATAGCACAATGCTAGCTCACATTTGCCCGCTCTGCCAATAGGTGGCACTAGGAATTTTCACATAATTAGTCTGTAGAACTCAATCTTCAGTTTTCAGCCATCTAAATAATCCTGTATAAACATTTGCCTATATAAAATGTTTTGGAAATACCACGAACTGTATCCTTCAGTTATTTGCAATAGTATCATTCCACTGTTTTGAGAGAAGTTGCTAAAGAAATGCAATAATTATTTACGTTACTGTTCACGTTATTGACATTGGGAGACTTTTTGGGCTTTCTGTTTTCTAAGTTGTTTATTTTCCATCATTCTTGTATGGTCTAATTTGTCAGAGTCGCTTTATGAGCTCTCTAAGATGTTTACCAGAACATGAAAAAAGCTACAATTTGGCTTTTTATCCACACTTTCCACAATTTTTGCCAGTCTCGTTCAATGGAAGAAGGAAATAAAAGACATTTGCACCCTGTCAAATGAGGTTTCTCCTCAGGGCAGCACTGCAGTAGCAGGATGCTCTTGCTAGACTCCCTTCATGATAAATAGGGTCTGATGGTTAAATGTTCTTCACAAGGAGGACATATCTGTGAACAAGCTCCTTGGCTCTTTTCCAAAACAGCTGTGGTGTGCTGACCTCTGGATCATGATGCAAACAAACTTCTGCTGGTTCCACCGGGAGGTGGGCATCACTGAGAGCATCTGAGAGGGCTGCAGCTCTAGCAGAGAATGGAGCATGGTAGCTTTTTTTCTTTTTAATTTACTCTGCCATTAAAAGGTCAATAGCTTTATACAACCGAAATTTGAATAAAATATAACTACCCTTCTAATGCCTCCTCTTTTGACCTTGCTGATGGTCAACACATTTTTAGTGGACTGAGGTTAGAACTGTTCTTTTGGCACCCAAGCAGAATCTTTTTATATATGGTATTTGAAAAAGTGCACTTTAGTGAAATCTGTGTGGGAGCCAAACTGAAATTTGAAACTGGATATGAAAGAGACTGCTATGCAAAGAAAAGAAGAAAAAGATGGGAAAGCTCTTAATAGAAATGGAAAAGCAAAGGGAAGAAAAAAAAAAGGGTAGAGAGAAAAGTGGTAAACGCAGGATGAAAAGACAATGCAAAGTAGCACTGCAATGAAAACGGAAGAAAGCAATGCAGTAATGTCAATTTTCCAAATAGTCTATTCAGGGAATAAATGTTATTGCTAGAAGGACACATTTTTCAGCATCCAGGTGGCATCTGCTGAACAGCATGTTAACAGATATTCTTGTGTAGTAACAGTTCCCTCTGTACTTTGTAAACTGCATCCCTTCTGTGAGTAAGAAAACAAAGGGTAATGTTGGCAGAGCACTTGCCAGGGTGAACTCAGCCCCCAGCACTGCCTGACATGATGCTGGAGCTGTGCTCACCACTGCTCACCAACCCTGCTGTTCAGAAGAAAGTCAGCATCAGTAGGCTTTACCTGGTTCCCACCAACCACACCCTTGGGACTTCTGGTTAGCTCAGACAGCCTGAACAAAACCCTAACAACCTGTGAAAATACACACGCAGTAGGCTGTGCTGAGTGTAGTTTTATCTGAAACAATTGGTTCCTGGAGAAACTATCTCAAACCATTCAGTGATGGTCTCCCTCAGGGGCTCTTAAAGAGGGTTGCAAGCCAGCCAGCGTCATGAAGGGGCTTCTACTCCTGGACCAGGCCAGCACAGAGACTAAACCTGGAAGCTGAAGACCTACCTCCTTATGGGCAAATAGCAGAGGGAAGATGCAGGAGAAGCAGCCATTGACTGCGGAGACTTCACTGGTAACATTCCTGCTCACAGTGACACTCTTCCAACACTGGGAATTTTTTTATTGAAACATCAAAATCAAACCTCAGATATAGTGTGAAAAAGATTTCATAGTATTTTTTCTTGATGGAAAAAATCCTTTTTGAGTACTGAAACTGGCAATAAATGCCAAACTGGGAATCACTTGAGACAGAGTAAAGAGACTGGGGCTGATGGAAAAGAAAGGGGAAATTGCTGGGCAGAGCACTGCCTGGAGCAGCCATCCACCGGGCATGCAGTAGCTGTACCAAATGCCATCACGATTCTACAACAAGAAACAGGGGTCCATCTTCCTTGACACCCAAGATAGCAGAGAGGGGAAGGAAATCCTTCTGGAGCCCTGTAGTTTGTAACACAAGGCAACCCTGGAGCACCTCACCTCTGAGGAGTAGGAGTGGAGAAAGAGGGAGAAGGCAGTGGGATCTTCCTGAGACCTTGCCTGAGATCATTTTCCCTGCATCCAAGGTGCTTCTGAAGTCATTTATGTTTCCGTTCCTTAGCAAAGAGAGTCCAGAGCTATTTTCTGGACAGTTTACTTTTTCTTAAAGGGTCTCTGTCATTAAGCTCACGGCAAACACAACTATTTCAGGAGGGGACCATACTAGTGACCGTCTTTAGGAGGAAAGAAAAACCTTCTGTAGGAAGAGCACGCCATTATTAATCTCTCTCATAGAAAAATTTTTGCTCAGCAGTGCCTAGTGAGTGGATTTAAAACCACATATATGTATGCAAAATCACACACAACTACAGTGGAACAGCATAAGGAAACAAATACCATGTAGAAAGCATTGCATATATTTAACACACTAAGAAAATAAGTTTATATACTATAGTGTTAAGCACAATATAGGAAATTATATAAACAAAATCCGAACAGAGTTAGGCATATAAACGCAGTATTTCCCAGCACAGTTGATGGCACAAGTTGTTTTCACACTTCCTTGTGGGATTTTAATGCAATTTACATTGACATCTGACAAATGATTGCTGAAAATGTTTATATGACACTCAATATATGTTGCAAAGTTTTATAACAGACTTTGCAATAGCTGTGATATTAAATCTGCATCTCTAGTCTTTTTTCAAATAACAACATTTTGAAAGCACTAAAATGATTACCAGAAAGAAACATTAAAAAAATTCCAATTCATTTTGTATTTTCAAAGACCTCTGCTATTTTCTGAAGTCCCCATTTATCTCAGAATTTTGAGCTTGTTATGTTGTCAAAGCATTCACTTTTGATTAACATATGTCTTCCTGAATATTAATTTGTGTTTTGGAAAGCACATTTTCTTAAAATTGCTTTGCAAAATTGTACGAAATGTCCTTTCCAGATGCTTTGATACTGAAAATTGTTTATATTATTGACATTGCTGTTTTATTTTGTACTTAGTGTTTTCTGTCACTAGTTTTTGGGTACAACAGGAAAGATCTGGCCATTGTTAGAGGCTGTTATATGTTGGCTTAATTCTTAATATTGCTGCTTCTTACTTGTTACTCAAATGGGTCCATTAGTAAAATCCCTTTCGGTCATTACAGGCACTACAAAGGACTTTAGGATTTCTTACTATGCCTTGAAGTATTGTCTTTCAGCAGCCTGATCATATACAGCTGGGCCCGGGTCCCTACTGCCTCTGTGCATTTTCTAGGCAAGATTTTTTCATGCCAATGAGGTACAATGGACTTCTGTGAACAGAAGTTGTGGAGTATGCAGCTTTCGCTGACCCAGTCCATCTGTTCTCTTCTCTTCTGCGCGGCTGGAACTCTGTTTTTTTTTCATCCTGGACTTTGACCAGGGTATTGTCTTCAAACCATGATTTAAAACTGTTCTTATTGTGACTATTTGCCTAATTCGTTCAGATTTGTATTTATCATAATGGATTGATTTAGAAGTGTGGCTTACCACATCATACTAGTGAGTGAAATTATTAGCTTTTAGTTTAAAACTTATAAACTACATGATGAAGGATTATTCACTGCCCTGATGATTTTGACCTTGGATTTTATGACATAAAATGCTGAAATTACTGCTTTTGCACGTAACGAGATCCTGCTTTTCTTCTAAGCCCCGCAGTTCTCAACAGAAAATGTATTCAGACACTTTTTTTCAGTAGCTTTGAATGTGTAGCACCTGTCTGCTGGCTAAGTTAGCAATCATTAGGAGTTGCAGGCTAAGCCTGGGGAATCACATACCATGTACATTTTGTCAGAACATTGTCTTTTCCTTAACATACAGAATACGAGGTTAGCAAAAATAAAATCTTCCTAAAGGAGAATTAGAAAGGTGGAAACGATTGATCATTGAACATAGTTTTCCTTTCATGTTTCTCTTTTTTTCTCATTCATGCAGTGGCAGCAGTGTTGAATACTAGTTTTACAGACAGGCTGGTTTCACAGAGAAAACCTGAGCAACTTATTTAAGGTCATAGGGTCCCAATTTTATGAATAACTGAGAGCCTCATGCGAGATATTGTAGCTTGTTCCTACTGAACTGAAGAAAAATAAAAAGTGTTAGAACTCTTCAGAAACATATGCATTATGGATTTGTGACTCATCTGTAAAAGTCAATATTCAAAGCATACTGCTAATTTTGCAGCCATGGAGATAATTGCTTTCAGAAGTAGTCAATATTTTTTCTGAACTATCTTAAACTTCATTTTTGCTCATGGATAAACTTCTTGGAGTCAAAATTACCCTGTTTGAGAATTTGGACTTGACTGTTACTATGTTGTTTTTAGATTTAGGGCATAATTATTTATGTTTATTTCTGTATCATTTCACAAGCCAAGATACACAGAACAGCAAGATTTTGTGAAAGAAAATGGAAATGTAAAGAACTTCCCTGATGATCAAAAAGACCTGTCCTAACTTATTTTTGCCATTGCTGTGAAGTCTGCCATAGATATAGGGATGTGTCCTGAGGCACATCACATGGGTTCCACCAAGGCAAGGAGACAATGATCCACTTTGGGAATCCTGCATGGTGTTTCCTCACTTTCAAACCCAGTAACTGCTATTGAAACATCCCAGCTGACATTGTCTTTTCCATTAAAATACAAATCAAGGAGATGTTTCGAAAATTATCTCCTTAGACCCCAAAACTTCATTGAAGTTTGAGTGCACAGCTAATCGTTCTTCATGTGAAAGCCACTAAATAGGAAAACAGATTTCATTTTCCTTCAGTGGAATTGCCAAGTAATTTTCCCATGGTCTTTTAAGCTATTTAGATTGAGCTCCTTGTTACAACACTTTATTATATGTCATTAAATTCATGAAACATTGATTCATCTCATGATGCTGAGTGACTAGGTGATAAAGTGGCAGATGAAATTCAACATTGATAAGGACAAAGTAATTCTCTCACAGAAAAACAAACCAAAACAAACTATACATACCTAATGAGGGGCTTTAAGTTAACCATTGAAACTCTAAAAGAAGATCTTTAAGACGCTTTAGCAGAGAAGTTGGTCTAGATGAACCCTAGACATCCCTTCCCACTCTGACAATTCTGTGATTTTGTGATTCCACCTTGCATAGGATTCCAAAAACATTATATCCATCCTTAGAAGCTGTAAAGAAAAGTAGAAGATTATTTTAAGAAAATACTTGAGAGAAAATTGGAAGTGGTTATACCACTGAATAGCTCTTTGGTATGCCCACATCTTTATGCCACACACCTTTTTTTGAACTTGGGTAAAAAAGATACAGCAGAACTGTAAAAGGTCCAGAGACAGGCAGGAAAGATGGTCAGAGTTATAAACAGCTTCCCCTCAAGAAGTTTGAAATAAATCAAGCTCCTCAGTCTAGAAAAAGGAGTGATTTAAGTATGACAGAAATGTGTTAAATCATGAGTGAAATAGAGGGATAAGAAATATTTAATCAGCATTTAGAGCAATATAACTTGAGGCATCAATGTCAATATTAATACAGATAGTTTAAAAACAAACTATATGCTTTTCCTTACAGTATCTAATTACTGAGCCACTGCCAGAGGATGTGGATGCTAAAAGTTTGCACGGTTTCAAAAGGTAATTATGCATAATCTTGAAATAAATAAAAAAATAATCCATTAAGGGCAATATAAATCCAAAGATACAATCTCTGTCTTAGGAAGTCCTTAACTTCTGAGCTGCTGAGTGCCGGGGGTGGTAGAAACGTGCCTGTATACTTGCTCTGTTCCTATATCCTTGATACACTTGCCTATGCATTTCACCTCTGTCAGACATGATATAGGTCTACATTGCAAAGCTCAGTGCAATGAAAGGATTTCTCACGTTATTTTCCCTGTAATGTTAATAGGATAGCAATTGAAAAAGCATCAACAGAGAAACAAAGTGATCTTTGAACAGGTTCATTATACTGTGTTCCTAGGCTGCAGTGCATTGTAAAGATGAGTCACAAATGGAGAAACTGGTTGGAGATTTCTTGGGTCAGCTGTTTCACTGCAACAGGTAAGACTGGTAAGAGCAGAGGATCAATGACAATTTGTTCTGTCTGAGAAGTTGTCCCATGTGCCATGTCAGCCACTACTTCCTCCATCACAGTTCTGTGTCTCAGCAACTAGCACAGCAGCTGATGTTTTATGCATGACCAGTAGCTTGGTCTGAGAAGGATAATGGAAGGCATTAATGTTTTACCTTCAACCCTGGAGCACAACTTTGACCATTAGGCTGCCTGCTTTGTGCAAAGTAGAGCTACCTGGGTTTAATTATTTCATATGGAAACATCTGAATGCTTCCTGATATTTCTGAGAACTGTGCAGATTTCATATTGATCAAAAGGACAGCGTTTCAGTATTGTGTTTCCAAATTGACAGAGTGCCTGATTTAAGCATAGAGACATAAAATACTGCCCAGGGCTAATGGTAAATGCATATTAAATCTAGGGTGACATATATACTAAGGGGCCTGAGAGTACTTGATAGGTCCCAGATCTGGTAGTCCTCGCCAGCTGTATGTCGCATGTGTGGAAGACATTCAGCTCCTTCTCCTATGTTTTCATGGGAGGGAGGCCCTTGTGTCAGAAATGAATGACATTAACAGGTAAATCACCCTGAAATATGGGATGTGCTGTTAATGTGCCTGCTTTCCCATTCAGGTGTAGATGAGATAAGACAAATGTTTTCAGACATTTAGTAGGAGCAAAACACAAAGAGGGTAAATTTCATTTTCCTAGTCCTTCCATCAAAAATGTTGGTGAAGACAGGAGAATTACTACTTTCGACAGTTCAGACATTTGTACTCAACATGTATGTAAGTAGATCATACTCCTTGTCTGCTAAGCATTTCATATTATTGCTCTGTGAAATAAACTCCACTATTTTCTTCACAACATTTGACTTGGGGCATAGCTCTGTGTTTTCTCTCTATTTGTAGTCTATAGGTTTTATGTGTAAACATAACCATGAAAAAAATAAGTCATCTTGCCTAATTAATAATGTATTGTTGTTTCTTCTGTTTCAGAGCAAACTGTTTCCAATTTTCTACTTCCTGCAGGGTGTCCTGACCCATAACCAGTCCAGCCAAAGGATTTGTTGGTATCAAGTCTATTTTCAGGTATGTCATGTCAAATAGATGTTGTATCAACCACATCATGTGTTATAAGAACTGTTTTTAATATATGCTTGTTTATATTGCAGAATTTTCAGAATCCCAACAAAAGCCAACTATTAAAAAAATTGGTTTTCCACTTGATTTTATGAAATACTTTTAATTGATAACCAACTGTTGTTAAAAAAGGTGCTATTACATACATAACTCCTCAAGCGGTCATTTGGACTTCTGGATTCAGGACTCATTAGTTGAGATACACAACACAATCCATAGGAGGTGAAGCTCCTGTGAATTAGGAGACCCCTGGTAGGTGTAATTATACACATTTCTTGACCTTCTCAGAGAGGTTTTAATACTTCTTTAAACAGTTTTTAGGTAATTAGCACTGTTGAATGTCATTTCCTTATTTCTATCCAATATTCTTAATTAACACAGAGATCCAGAGAATTTTTTTTGAAAGAGCAATACATTGAAAATTTAGAAAATATTAGATAATGTTAACTTTGTAGTTACACCAAAGTCTCACATTTGATGTTCTGAATTGATATGATTATTCCAAAAGAGTTAAAAAACTTAAGAGAATGTGACCAAAAAAAAGTGAGATTTTGCCCATCTGAATAATATGATGATGTGTACCTTTTGAAAACAGAAGAAGGTCCTCCTCTGTCTTCATTTAAACAGTTCTAAAATAATATTCCTCCTGGTATTGAGAGGTGATAGTGCTTTGGTCTATGAGGACATTGTAAGAGAACTGACCTGAGCCAAGCCATCAAATTTTGGCTGCTTTGCATAATGTGATCAAGTGAAGAAATTAAAGTTATTTAATATGCATTTACCATGCATCAATCTGACTTTATACTCATAAAGTGAATCTTACAATAATGAACTGGGAGATTTACTTTTCCAATGTTAATGAAAATAGTTTTGTGTTTTGCAAATGTTATTGTTGACAAAGCTGCACATTACGAAAAATGAGATATGGTATGTGGAAAAATGTAATACCATGATTTTTTGCCACTTGAGGAACACTGAAAGGCATGGGAGTTTTTGGTGCTGTAAACAAAGGAGATAAGCAGTAAAGAAAGAAAAATATTTTGTAGTAATTTTGTGGTAATTAAAATGTAAACTGAATGTTAGGTTTTCATTTTTCAACTATAAGATAAAACAGTCTGGGAGACAGCTGCAGAAATGCAGTCATCAGTGGTAAGCTGATAGGTGAAAAAGTGTGAAAGAGTAAGATATCCTCAGGAATAAGAATAGGTGTTAGTTCCTGCATACTATTTGCTATCATGCTAAGTATGTTATGGTAAAGGATACTTCAGAACCTTCACCCTCCTGTATTCTTCCTATTCATGTGGCCTCTGTTTCCCTCCAGTGCTTCATTTTCTATGCTGAAATTCATACTTTTAAAAGAAAAATGGATGGTTTTTAATTAAAAAACAGCTGAAGATGAAAGCAGTAATTTTATCTCATACTAATGCTCGATGAACGGTATCTATTATTTTGTGTCTAAATTGACACGGCATAATAATTTAACACATTCATTGACTCTTCAGTTCCTCAGTAGTACTCAGACCTTCTTCATAATTTAGTCTGAAATGGATAGCAAGGCTAATAGCTGATGGAACTAGGCTGCAGAAAACGGTGTAATGACTCTCATTCTATGATCACAAGGAATGAATATACCTGTCCTCGTTTTGAAACATTCCTTATTTTTTGGCCCTTTTTTAAGAGAGACAAAGCAGGTAAGAAGTGGAAGCTGCAATCTTGCCAAGAAATAATCTTGCCAAAACCAGTACATAACAGATGTTTACTATTTACTATTTGCAACAGCTAAATTTACTCCATTTTCCCGTTCAATTACAGCATGTTTTTCTCTTGACATCTATAAGTGGGATGTTGTACTCTTAAAAGAGGAAGGAGGGAAAAGAGTAAAATATTCCATAAGGAGGAGAACAATGAGCAAATACAAAAAATTAAACCATGTAGAAACAGCCTAAGTGATTTTTTTTGTGTAGGTTTCAAGAAGGTGCCCAACTGCCACTGTGAAAATCATTCATCTGCTATGTGTAAAGTGTATTTAGCCATCAAAAAATCATTTTCTTGCACATGGTAGGAGGCAGACACATCAGCAAGGTAGGCTGGGGACGGGTATAACCCACCACCTCTCAGTTCTGCAGCTGGAAACCACCACATCTTCCTTTTGGAGTGAGATGAAAGAGAAAACATACTCAGAAGCACCACAGTGATGCACTCAGCATAGCCAGCAAGATACAAACAGACAGTCATTTACACCTTGTTGGACAGCCCAAAAGGACACTGTGAATCTATTTATTAATATTAAATTCAATAGTGGACTGCTTTACATGCATAATCCTTAAATGTTTACTTCCTAGCTTGCAAACCATGGTCATTACTATTTAGTGATGTCAAAAAACAGTCACAAAATGTAGCAAATGTTTAAACTTAGTAGTCTCTGAAAATAATACCTGCCTCATACATGTGCTAAAAGAAGCATTAGCAAAACAGAAGCTTTCCTTCCCTGTCAGAAAATAGTCTGAGAAGAAAGTAGGATGAGACATGGATGTTATTTACTTTAGAACAAACTTTCTTTATATAACTTGGAATAATACACTTGGTTTTTGAATAGTCATTCCGCAGAAGTTTAAATTGTTTAAATTGCCGTATCTTGAAATTTTGTCTGATAATAATCCATATTTGTATACTGAAAGTTCCAGATAAAAATAATGTAAGAATTAAAGCAAGAGCAACAAAACAGGCACAAAGTCCATTGCTAATACATTTCTTCGGCTATTCACGAGGCTGTGGATTTTGTTTCTTTCATTTCAATTATACTATCTCCATTTCATTTTCCTTCCTGCTAAGAGGATTACAGTTCCTTTCTAAAATTAATTTAGTGTCTGTGGATAGTTGCATTTTGCTAGGTCCAGTCAATGAGGCTAATTTTACATATTGATTCATGTAATTTAAGTCAAGAAGGAATTTTAGTCTGATGTCCTGTCACTTGGGCCATATATTTTTCCAATTCCAGTGTTAAACTTATGGGATTTGCATTAAATAAGCGTTTCATTGAATAAGATGTAAAATAGTGAATCCATTTTCTTCAGTATATTGTTCACTACTTATTCACATTTGCAGTCACAAAATAAAGAAATAACTGTAACCCTTGTATTATTGTTTAAGGAGACCTCTAGCATCTTGTATTCTTTGCATTGTATTTTTTTTTAAACTTTGAATTATTTTCAGGAACTGGGGGCGTGTTGTGTAGTGTAATTATCTTCCATCTGTCAACATGTTTTTAAAATATAGCATTAAAAGTGTTCCATCTTTTCCGTACCATGTTTAGAAATTACCTCTATCATCCTATTCTCTCTACCTATTTGTAAAGTGAAAAATTTCTGATGTTGCTTTTGTTTACTGCACATCTTGGAAACTCATGTTCACTTCTTTGGCCCGTGAGATTTCTAAATCTATTTTAGGCTCATTCCTTTCCCTCACAGTCTCCTATTCCATAGCTGTCATGTCTTTCCAGAAGTGTATGCAACTGGCTACATTAAACGTACATTTGGCTCAGCAAATTATGAGAGAATCCAATTTTTCTGTATGGCTGCTCTGAGCTCATGGCCATTTATTACTCTTTCAGTGTGGTCTATCCATTTTATAATTAAAAATAAGTATTATTTCATATTTACTCTGAATAATGACTGGAAATGTTGAAGGCTGTTGCCCCTATTCCCCGACGATTCCATCTGATAGCAGCATCTGACAGAAAATTTGAAATACAGCCCTATTTTTAATGTCAGAACATGGGGTGCTTCTAAGTCAAATGCCTAGTGCCATTAGCTCTAATAATCAAACCTGTAATTTTCTCAAATAATTAAACTGAACTGTTTGACAAAATACATTTTCTAGGAAAACATGTTAGCTGCTTTGATTATATTTCTCCTCTTTGTCTTATATTAATTATAGTCCTTTATATTCATTATTTTTGAATCCTGTATGAGTGCTCTCAATATTTTCCCCAGGGCTGATGTCTAGCTAACCTGCCCATAGTCACGTGGGTCACCCAGCACACCCTTGCTGAATGTTTCCAATGGCATACTTTATTCATTTGTATTTTCGCTGGCATATTGAGACTTAATTGAAATTGGTAACAGTGGGTCAGAGATCTTCTATCTACAATTCCAGTAAAATGGGGTGGTAATTTTAAAATGCTTTCTCCTAGTAAAGCCTTCTCAGTTACAAATGTAAAAGCTTTGATAATTATCAATTCAAATATAAACCAGAAAATCTTACTACATCATTACGAAGAATCAAGTAGTGGACTACATTATTCAGTAGACTATTTTAGCCCAATTCTCATCTCAAAACTTCTCTTCTTCTCTTTAACTTACCTTTTTCCTTNTTTTTTTTTTTTTAAATCCACAATGCTCTTAATTTCTTTTGCGAATTTTTTGGTAGTTTTGCTTCCTCCCTGCTCCTGTATCTTCTCTTTCGCTTTTATGTTTCAAATTGCTGCCCACACCATCTTGTGAAACAGCAACTACTTTTAGCCAGAAATGTGCCCTGGTAGTTTAAATTTTATATTTTATTAATCTTGGTAATTTAATTCAAGTATTGTGGATGATTTTAACTGCTCAAGAGTGTTGACAATGAGATCATGCCAGTGATTTGGCAAAAAGAATACATGATTAATTTTTATCCAGTCATTCCTTCAGCATCCAAGATATTTGCAATGCATTCAGCATAATATTTTCTCTGTCAGAAAAAAGTTACCTATAAATTTTAGAAATTCTGGTGTAATGTTACTGTACATTGGCAGTCTTATGCAGTTGATTTTCAAATCCCATCAATATGTATGTGGAAACAGAGGATGAAGGTGATAAAGTAGAAGCCACATATACTCAGTCTCATTAACAGAAGTCTTTAGGAGCAAGCTAAATATCTGTGACATGAATATGGTTGATCCTGTCTTGGTGCAGAGGGACAGACTGATGAAGATTTGAGATCGCTTCTGACCTTTGATTTTTAGTCATACTGGCTGGTTTGGGAAAGATCGACACATGGTTTTCTCTGTTCTATTCTACAAAATTAACTTAATCTTCTTGCCATCAACTATAAACCCTTCTTTTACATTTTCTATGATCACATTGCTAATCAAAATTCAGAATACACTGTGACAGGGCATTCACAAGATGAAGGGCTGCAGCATGATTTATCTGTACTTAAAGTTTCTTCTTTTTCTCGTCTTTTCAGTTATGAGTTTTATCTGGTTAAAGTTAAACAGACAGGTCAGATGGTCACAGAAATGCAGACTACAGGGCCCTGTGGCATTTCTAAATCAGGTGCAATACACCTCTCAGTACGCTACACTCAAGGATCTTCTGGAACAGATAAAATGAAGTGAGACCAGGTGAAGGTAATAACTAATTTATAAGCTTAGCAGAAGTACTTCCATTTCAAGGGTTATGTCAGAAATCTCGGAGAGGACAAGTGAAAGAGAAAGAAAGAAACTACAAAAATAAAAAACACAAATCACAAATTCAGCTCTAGGAGCAAAACTGGGCTCTTTAACCGTTGTGCTCAGGTCTGACACTAGCATACTGAGCTGGTACAGGAAATTAAGGATTATTTGAAAATCAAACAATGAGGTATCAGCCAAGCCTTATCTACACAGCGTGGTAATTTGTGTAATGGCTTGTAATCAGGCTTTGCAGTCCTGGCATAGCTCTTCTTCTAAATAACAAGCTGGATAATCATTAAAAAGATGTAGACAATAAGTAGATTTGACTTAACTCTTGTGTTCCTATTTTAACAGTTACACAGGTTTTAAGTATTTTCTAATAACATGCATCCATCAGACTGACAAGCAGGCACTACTGACCTTACTTCATCCTCGCCTTAGTTTAGACATGCACAAATTTGCCCGTTCAGTCCTTAACGACATCCCCACCGCCACCACTCCAATTAAAGAGTTCTCTCCAGCAGGACATGGGAGAGTTTCTGTTATCAATACCAGTGGCTGCGGTCTGCCATTCACTGTCTGCAGAGCTTGAGGCAACAGACCCACAGCTGGGATGCTGACATGGGGCTTTTCATAAAATGCGGCACATGGTGGGAGAAAAGGTGGCTAAGACTCTTTGTAGAAGAGATGAATGATTGCAAAAAAAAGTTGGGTTTATTTTTGGACCTCTTTGAGCAGAGGGACTGGACAAGATGACCTCCAGTGGCCCTTCCCAACCTCAACCATTCTGTGATTCTTCTCCTCTGCTTGAAGATTATAGGATGGGCAGAAAGTCGTTTTCAGTTGCTGCTGCTGTCGGGGTGGTGCTGGCTACTCATCAGGAGCAAACAGCTATAGGGAAGGAGAGAATCTGGAGAAGGAAGGAAAGACAAAAAAGGGAACACAGGGTGAAGTGTCAGTGCTGCTGCTGACTCCCGAATCCCAGGAATATTTCTGTACTTTTGTTCCAGACTGAATTAAGCAGATGTGTCGTTTGGACTGAAACAATTTCTGAGGCTACAGGTCCTTTCTTTTTGCTGTTTCTTTGTTCCTTAGATTGCTTCACTCTTTGTCCGCTGCTGTTGTGAATTTTGAGTCTTCCACAGACAGGTGTTTCCTAAGGCAGCCCGCGTATATGTTGGTATGACAAAAATGGAAAATAGCTGTTTAATGAACGCCTAATATTTTTATTTATTGTTGCAAGTATAACTCTTTACTACTTTGCCCTGTATTATTAAGTCTGCATGTATATTTGTGTTTATACAGATATATGCATAAGTTTTGTTCTATTTTAGACTTTACTTGCTGTATTCACAATTGTTGCATATCTGAATCTGACTGTACTGGCCACAGCATGATTAAAATTTATGACTTTACGTATAGTCAGCTATTCACTGTGTCCCTTTTCAAAGCGATGAAACTATGTACAAAATGAACAGCCTTTTCCCTTTGGAAAAAAGCTCTTGTCGCTTTTATTGGCTATTTATGTCAGACTTCTAGGCCTTTCACCTTTTTTCTCTACTCTTAAGTGCATTTTTTGGAAACTAGGTGTCAGTCATATGCTTAAACAAAATACTTCACTTAATATTGACTGTGCATGGAAACTGAACATGAAAGTATATAATTTCTAGAGTCACTTCCCTCAAGAAATGGAAAAATCCTCCTTTTTCCAGCTCTTTGATTTTCAGACTGTCATTTTCATTCGGTGAGGTCACGGGACGAAAACTCTCTCATTGAAAGCCTGCTTATCGATCATAGTTATGTCTCTGCAGATGCACCATTTTATCGCCTTGCTTTGACATTTCCCACTGCTTCTTGAGCTGTGCTTTGTCGATTTACTGAGTTAGGTACTTACCTTCAATGACAGCAATATTCTAGCGATGACACAGGAAAAATATTCCATCAGTTTACACAATGATCATGAAAATATCACACATAAGTAAGACCAACATAAATAGGTGCAGATGAATCATGAATGTTTCTGGTCAGGTTATGATGAAATATATTCTGTCGAGTGTGCCATTGCACAAGGGTATTAGTAATACAAGTAGATGAAAATGGGTATTTCTAAGGATCAGAAATGTTCTACATCTCTTTGAGACAATCCTTGTCCTTACTACCCAACACCCACTGCAACTATACATTTCTAAGAAAAAAGGGAATTGGTTTTGTCTTCATCCCAGTAATTTTTCCCAGTTTTCTAACCTCTACAACTAAATAAAGCTTAGAGATATTTCCATGACTAAAATATTTGTCTGAATGCTTTTCTTAGTTGGGGGGAGGGAGGCTGGTTGGTTTGTGTATTTATTCTAAAAAAAATATTATTAATTATTAAAATTCTAACAGATTTTGCTGAATGGGGACAGGCCAAAAATGCATATAGCGAAGCATGACAAGGGATACTCAAAGTGTGTAGTCATATATATTTGTCTATCCTGAGATGCTGACTTTGTATATACTTGGGCAAAAAATACATATACTTGGGCTCAAATGGATCAGACCATTCTTAATTTAAGGCTACATACGCATATCTGAGCCTGAAAGGAAAAGGATTTTCAGCCTCTGCTTCCATCTATGGAAGAGTTTGCATAGGCAGATTCATTATTCTTAGGTCACTACAGGTCAATAAAACCAATTATTTGTCAAGCAGTATCAGTTTTCTGTGTTAGAAGGGAATTGCTATGTAAATTATTGCTCATTTGTTTCTCTGAGGAATCCACCCTAGACTTTACTCCTATGGAGGAGAAGGTGTGTGCAAAGAACTGAAGGGAAAAAAAATAACTGTTGTGAAAATCATAGTTTCCCCCCCCAAATAATTCCAATAGAATAATCTTGTAAAACAGCAAATCTTGAATATGTTCAAGAAAACATACTGCTCACTGGATTTTTCTGGGAGACAATGGTTCATCTGAATCTGCAGAGCATTCTGTGTAGAGGCAAGAGATAAATGTTAATTTTCTAATGCTGGTCTACTACTGTTTGGTGTTACATTTTCAGCGTATGGAAAAATGAGAGGGTAAGAAAAAGTAACCTGAGTTCAACTTCTGCACAAAGAAAACTGAGGAATGTTGAAGAAGGAAGTCGTGGTTAGCCTAAGAAAGCACAGAATCATTTTAGTAATCTGTCAAATATCCTAAATATTAAGACAATTTAGAAGCAGCAATGAAAAATGAAAAGTGATCAAGTCCTATAAATAAGGAAGGTTCATCCATAACTTTCTACTCCTGCTGCTTTATCTAAAGCCTTTTGATCAAAAGAAAGCAAAGCAAAAGAAAGAAATCACATAAAGTCTGTTGTCTCTTGAGATAATGTTTTTTCAAAACTGATCTCTGGCAAGGTCCAGTCACTGTTCTTTATTTCTATGAATATCCATTTGCATTTACCTGCACACAGAGAAGTGTTTTAGTTTTCACATGAAAAGACTAGGCAGATGAGACAATTGAAAATTTGAAGGATGCATACACTGACCCAGCATTGGTCTAAAAAGGGGCACCTTGAGAAGTGCTGGGCTGTTTTGTTCTTGGAGAAACTTGTGTATTAGGAAAAGGCGCTTCTCCCCTGAGATGCAAACTGCAGATCACGCCAGGTCTCCAGCTGAGCTGCAGGGAGAAAGAGGCTAAACCAGATCCTTGAAATAGAGACTCAGTAGGAGTCCGTGCACATGGTCATTCAGGATGGATCAAAGCCCATGCAGAGGTTTGTTCTCATCACAGGCTTACACCAAGTGCCTTCTCTGGAAGCAGAAAAGCTCAGGGTCTTGGTGCTTGACTTGCCTTTTGGCTGGCCCTCTGTGGGCTGTGAGCCAGCACTGGTGGGGCAGATTGCTCTTCAGCTGGGCTCACCAGCATGTATCCTGAGCGTAGCCCCAAGGTGGGCATTTCAAATCAGAGCTGTCACAAGCCTGCTACGTGGAATGAGAATACGCTGACACAAGAGCTCAGCAGGTTTGAATCTTCTCTCAAGGTACCTTTCACACACCTTGGAGGACAGATAAAACTTCAGAGAGAGAGAGAAGCAACAAAAAGGCTGAGGATATCATATCAAATTATACTATGAGTACATCAGCTCAAACATTGGCTCTTACAGAAGTGTAGTAAGCCATAGAGAATTTAGCCATACAGAAATTATACCTTGAACAACATCAAAATGGTGTACAATAAAAATTATACTAAACTGTTCATGAAAGAGAGCCTTTTTACTCTTTCTTTAGTCTGCCTTGTTTTTCTCCATGCTGCTTTTTGGACCACTATATTGGAACTTATATTTCATTATCATTGCAGAGATTCTCAAATCTCTCTTTAGTTATTTAGAACCTGACAAACCCTTTCAACTTTTTGTCCTAAATACCTGCAAACCATGTAAAAGAATAAAAACAGAACTGTATCTCACCAAATGTTACTATGTTTCTGTAATTTTTAAACTAAGCATCCCAAGGAGATTCTCTATAATAGTCTTCATATAAATAGGAAAGAAAATAGCAACCATAAAACTCTTACCTATTAAAGTTAAAGTGTCTTCTATCGATCCTGCAAATAAGTTCATGAGAGAAATACAAAGTGTTTAAAATGATTTCTGGGTAAAGCACTGCATACCATATTGCAACATAAATGGTCCCCAAATAGGCATCTTTAAGAAACAGCACAGAAAAATAACTCATTAGAGAAACTATTTTAAAATAGCTTGTTTCTTCATTGAGGGAATGTAGTATTATTGCCCTAGAATGATTTAATTCACCCTAATTATATTCTGTTTGATATCTGCAGCTGTCTTGGAAGCAGGCTTCTGCTATGTAATTCCAAGAGACATTTCTCATCTCATTTGAAACCCCAACGTGTTCTAATTTTCAAAGGAATTATAAGATGGTCTCTACTTATGCTCATTGAATTTTTCAGAGGAATATCAAAAGAATACACAATTTTCTGAACACTATCACTTATATAGACTCTATTCACCCTCAGCTTACCTCATGTATATACATAGAATACAGTATGTATTGACACTGCAGTCTTAGTAAAAAAGTTGTGTAGCTGTGTGATTGTACACAACCAGGAACATCTTTGTTTTGAAATGTTCATAGAACACATTAGTAAAAATTGGCTTTTTCTTCCGTCTTCAAGTTTCAATTTACTTTAGCACAGATGTGAAGTTGTCTCTTCAGCAACTTTTCAACATAATCAGTAAACAGCACCATTTTGGCTTACATTGAAGGAGGACCAAAAGAGGATACATTTCTGCCAAAAAATTAATGTTGTATATGGATCCTTCAATGTCTTTGGCAGTAGCTGTGTATGTTACAGTGCCACATTGCATAATACATGCAATAATGATGTGTAGGAATGTATAATTAAATATTGGCTCATGGATGGTTACCAGGAATGACAATCAGCAAACACTGGTGTTTATCCTGGAATATCACCATCAATTCCAGGCAAGTTGGCAAAGTGAACCCACATGGTGTCAAAAACCACAGGTGCCTCTAAAATGCATGAACAGTCAGTAGGTGATGGTTTCCTGCTGCTCTCTACAAATTACCAATCAACAAAAAAGAACAGTTTTCTTCCTCCTACTCCAAAGGGAAATGTTCCTTTATTAATCTTAGCAAGGATTACAAATTGTTTGGAGGGAAAACAAGGGAAGTCAAATGCTTTCCTTGAAATAAAACTAACTTATAAAGGTAGAATACTAATCAGGGATTAGAAATTTAAAGTAAATCAATTGTTATGCTTTGAGATAGAAAAGTTGAACTTTCCACTTCATTGTATATGAGCAATAGCAAATGCTGGAAGTACAGAGAAGTTATCAGTGACCGTAGAAACTTAGTGCCAACATGCTAAAAAGCTGTGATACGGTAACAGTATAATGAGGTCTTCAGGTCAAAGTTTGAACTCCAGCAGCTACAAATGTTCACTTTATGTCTAAATCAGTCTTAAAACCATAAGTAAATTAGAAAGATATTACTTGCTATAAAACATTTTCTACTGCAATTTATAAGCACTTTCCAATAGAGAAAAGTGTTAAAGTTTCAATGGAAGCCTTTAATTTTTAAGTTATGATTTCTGATGATGACTTTCCAATTGTTAGGGACCTCCTCTGTTCTCATTGACTTTTCCAAAACTGTAGAAATTGGCCTTGAAAGGGCACCAGCCAGCTCTTTCAGCAGTCTGAATGGCTTCCATTGGGTGCCATGCATTAATGTAAGTGAAGTTTTTCTGAGTAATACCTGGTTAGATCCTTATCCACTGCTGGTGGTTCTTCTGGAATTTTATCCCTAGGCACAGGGCCCTTGGAAGACCTTGTTGGTGAAGACTGAAGCAAAGAAGGAACTGAGCATCTCAGCCTTATGTGGCATCTGAGAACGCTCCAAGAAGAGACTGAGAGCTGCGACTGGAGAAGCTGGAGAAGAAAAAACTTGGAGTGATCTTATTACTGTGTATAAATGAGGGGGGAGGAAAGCATATAAGACAAGGCCAGTCTCTCTTTATTGGTATCCAGAGGCAATGGACACAAATTGAAATATAAGAAATGTAGGAAATTACATTTGAGCTGTTTCACTATGGTGATGGTTGAACACTTAAATAGGTTGCCCAGAAAAGTTGTGGCACTTTCCTGGAGACGTTCAAAAACTGACTGGACCAAGCTCTGAGCAACCTGCTTTAGGTGACCCTGCCTTGAGCTAGATGGGTTGTACTAGATGATCTATAGGGCTCCCTTCTAGCCTCAACCAGTCTGACATTCTGTAATTCTGTAACAGACGCTGCTTAATAAATTCATATTGCCAGACATGGCCCTTACAGTTTATGTGATAAAACAATGTCCACTCATTTTCTATTCTCATTTTATATTTTTATACATTATTATATGAATAAGTAGACTGGAATGCCCACAAGGTTAAACTGGCTAAAGGGAAAGGTGGACCATAAGCTACACACACTCTACAATCAGCTCCTTTGGTGAAAGAGAAAAAGTTTCTTCTGTGTAAAACTTCACTTAAAACAAATCTTACTGTGTTGCCCCCCAGGTCCCTTCATCTCTGTACTTATCCATGGTGGCAGCATTCCCACAGATAACAGCAACACCTGATGTAAGGGAGCTGGGGATTTTTATTCAGCAGATATGTAAATTTTATTTTGATAAAGATTTTACAGTGCATGTCTGGAGACGTATGGCTTGTACTTTTCACATTCCCATGGCAGACAGAGAGTCTTGCTGAGCAGACTAGTCTGCTTTAATCTCAGGCTCAGCAATTTGCCAAGGATTACGTGATTTAGACTGCATTTGTAAGTAAATCAGGACCTGATGAGACCCTTTCACTTGTATGTTGCTTACAGGAAGGAGATCTAATGTCATCTCAAGCTAACACCGTATATTTGGAAGAATACATGCAAAATCTTTGACCAGCTTTTGAAAAGTAACCTGGACAGTGGTAGAGGATAGTAAACAGGATCTACAGAGCACAGAGATGTGAGAGCAAAGCAGGTGGGAAAGATGCACAGGTGTCTGAAACAGAATTTCACAAAGATCTATTTCACACCAGTGGGAAATAAAGATGAACATGTAAAAATAATCTGTTTTACTTTGCAGCTCCATTAGGATTCCAAAAGAAAATTAATTAACTAAATGTCATTCTTTGAAATTATTCATACGGATGGGTAGCAGTGGGCTTTGTGAAAAACACAGTTTTGAGATTACAAATATATATATATATAATTGCAACAAACATACACAGCAGGTAAGAACTGATGCAGGTAAAATTAATTTATTTTTGAACAAAAAAAATAGTGCAGATACATAGAATCTGTAGTATTAAAGTCATTGTACCATCTCCTTACAAGACTTCTTCATGATTCATCCACCTCTCATCTATATATATATGGAAGTGCACATTTATCAGAAATTAGCATACACAACTTAAACATATCTGAGATGTCTGAGACTCAGAGAATTGACTTACAAATAGAATTCTAGTTTTTCAGAGTAGTGGGAAGCTCAGAAGTTGTACCCTGGAAGGAACAAGCATAAGGAACCGAAGACACTTGTGTGCATTTTTAGTTGACTCATTTGGCATCCTGTGATGCTGGGATCTTACGAAAACCTGACCAACAGTTATCAATTATCTAAACTGTTGCTGGTAAGAGGTTATTTCAGGAGCATCAGTACTGATTTTTACATACAACAAACTTTATAGTCCTGTCAGCAGTGTTGTTTCAGACATTTGTTAGCGCAGTGACATGGTGGGAGAATGTTACGTGCTGAAGAATAAATGATTCTGTAGGTGTGTACCCATATTCTCAGTGGATAGCAAGATGGGTTTGTAACACAAGCCAATCTGTTCTGGAGGTATAAGGTAATAAAATAATATATATGTTA
>VXAK01003388.1:0-11311 GCA_013399435.1 Arenaria interpres | reverse complement strand
GAGGCTGTCACATCTTCAGGACATGTCATTTATGCTTCTTGTTTGTACCCTCATGACCTGTTCATATAGAACAGGGGTGGGACCTACTTTTTTTTTCAGAAAAAGACGTAAAGTCAGAATAGCAGCTAGGTAGGGTGAAATAAGAGAAAACAAACTAAATGTAGGAGCAGAAGTATGCTGTGGCATTTTTTTTCTCCTCTTAAAATATTCTCAAAATTAAAGTGTCTCCTCTGTCATTGCTAAGTCTTTCTATGAGTTCCTCATGCTACAGTAGTTAAGAAGAGGGTTTTTTCAGCATTTAGCAGATATGAAATGTGCCATCAGCATGGCTTTTCCACTCTTAAGACAAATACCACTGCGCCTTTTGGAATACTCTTGTAGTTGCTCGGAACGGTCATTCAGCAGTAGGGTAAATAGCGGTGTCTTCCCCATGATATTGACAAAGCAACTGAGGCACAGAAGACTGTCACAATTTGCCCAGGATTACAGAGCAAAGCTGTCGTTCCTTATCTTTGCCCTTTGACGTTGTTTCCACCCATTGCCATTAATTTCTCAGAACATCTGTGAAGTAATCAGCATATGGCCTTCCTATGTGATTGCTAATGAGCTTATTAAAAGCTGCAGAACAAAATTACAGTTGCAAGTGATTTTTGCCTTACTTGACAGTGGGCTTCTAATTACCTGCAAGCATTTTATGAAATGCTGCGACTTAATAACTTTGCGGTGTTATTCTCTAATGTTATTTGAAAATAGGGAATTCAGGCAGGGAGTACTTAGCTTGGCAGAGAAGTTTGATAACTTTTGCTTAAAGCAATATTTCTCCCCAGTCCTCTGCTGTAATGAACATGCTAGATGACAATCCTAACAATAAAACTATGGATTATATGTTAGGTGTACCTAAAAGATGTGTAGATCTTGTGCTAGCTCTTTTTATAGGGATACATATCAGTCTTAATCCTAAAATGAGAGATTGCTATCAGAAGAATGTGGGACTATTTCAAAGAGTGAAGAATTTCTGGCTAAATTCCTAAAGATTTCCCATAGAATAGGAAAAGTCATTGGACTGGTTTCATGCCAAAATAAAAAACATTTTTTTACGTCTACCAGTACTTGAGAAAAAGGGCAACTAGGAAATGGAAAAATATTGTTCTTACTTCAGAAAACAATAATTCTGCATTCATGTGTTTTGCTTTGTTTTCATGTGTTTTTTCCCTGCTGCCTTTCAAGACTTCATAGTGAGTGATTCAGTTTAGTTTGGCCTGTTCATTGCAAGCTGAACATGATGTTTGTTCTTCGCATCTTTTCTTCTTAAAGGTCAAACTCCACAATGGTAGGAATTGAGTTAACACCACTAATTGTTCCCCTTGGATGGATTCTGGGACTAGATGATTTAGTCTGCTCCATTTTCAGTAATAGCTCATTAGATTGCTCCTCCTATCATTGTTCTGGTCTTCACGGAATCTCTGTGTTTGCAAGGGTTGGATTTTAAATAAAGAACCTGGAACAGATAAAAGATCATAGCTGTTCATTTAAAAATTATCTCATTTTTTTAAGCACAGCTTTTTTTGGTTTTACTATAAAATAGCTTCTCTGTTATTGGGATATGGAGTGATGGTTTGTGTGAACCATGAATGACACAGGTACGTTTTTGTGTGCGTTGTCTTCATGGAGGCAGCAATTGGAACAAGCCTAGTGTGCAGATGCTTTAGAGGAATCAGTGCCTCAGGACATCTTTATGGTGCTCTTGAGCTTGAGACAGCAACGTGCAGACATTAGTGTAAAGCTGCTGACCGCTGAGAAAGAGGATTTTTTTGTCACTTGATATAAACAAATATACCTTCTGTATGTGATAGGTAAGAGAAATCCCTATGGCATCGCAGATCCCTTACAAACTTACAGGATAGTCAGTGTGGGATGAGTATCACTGCTTGTTCTGTCAAAGGAGTTTAAGCATCTTCTGTCAGAGGAATATTATATGTTCCTTCAAAAAAAACAAAAAACCAAAAAAAAGCTATTAGTGACAGTCCTGCCAAAACAAATCAATCTGGACAAGTAGATTCATTATCCATTCATTATCCACACAGAGCTGTAAATGGTTTGGGGTTACTACTCAGTTATTATAAAATCTGTCCAGCTTTGCTCTTTCTAGACTTTCTTAAGGCATTATAGTTACAGCTTCAGTATAGAAGCTTTTTCTTGGTGTTTCCAGATTCTTTTATCAGTTGTTCAAGTGTGAGGCAGATTAGGAGTGCTTTTTTTACTTCATGCAACACACAGTTTTACAGTAGTACTCTAGATTACAAGCTGAGATAAGTCTCTGTTATTTTTTTGGCTTTTGTGGAGCTACCCTGACCTACATGAGCATAGGATCTAGTCCAGTACCAATTAACATAACAGCTAAAATGCTTGAAAATGATCTTCCTTATTCCTTACTGCCTCTGAATCATTCCAAAAACTGTGAATATGAAAGTTGGTACTTCTTTCTAATGGAGCAATGTGTATTTTTTATGCAGGTGAGATGCTTCAGATTCAGACAGACTTTCTGAAATGCAAATTTTTTTTAGACATAATTATTTGACTTGAGAAAAAGCCATACAATTGTCATGAAAAGAATGAATTGCTCACCAGTTCAAGTTATATTAATAAAACAAGGACAAGGTAAATTTGTCATATTAATAACCTACTGAAAGATGTCACTTCTTGCGTATATTTAAATCACTGTACTCTGTGGGGCAGTGTACTCAAGTGTGGCTGACAAACCTTGCAGTGCCAGATTCTGTGTGCTGGCAACCTTGAGACTACAAGGATGACAGTCCTAAACAGGATTATGGATGTGGTTATTGTGGGAATCAGGTATATGTAACCATTGACAACAAGTTGTTCTGCACTGTAACACAGGAGCTCCCTCAAGAGTAGGTTAATATTGAAAGCAAAGAGTGTCTTTGCTTTGCCTATGTCCTGACACTGCTCATAGAGACTGATTTGTTGAAATTTGCTCCTGTTAGACTGTTGTAGGCAAACCTAAGATACATCGCTCTGTCATTTGCTAGAACCTGAGTGACTTATTCAAAACTATGTATTTTGTTTCTGTGTTAAATATATAGTGAAACATTCATGAACATTAGTGAAACAGACTTCAGTTTTGCCCATTGTCACAGGGATGGAGCTCTTTTGATCAATGAGAGGTGTACCCATGCAATAATGAAGGGCAACCACTCCTGATAATAGCATAATGTTGTTATTTTATTTTCTTGTTTTCTTTCCTATCTTGTTTCTCCAAGGTCTCATTGTCTCATAAACCCACATAAATTTTCTTGTAAAAACCCATGATGTTATTGTGTTTTTAACTCAGGAGAATAATGTGCTTCTCCAATTTCTTTTTGAACTATAGCTGTTCTCAACAGAACATCATTTAGGCTCTGGGAATCATGATATCTGTCCCTGTTCTTTTTCTCTTCTGCTTAGAAGTATTCTCAATTTCTGCAAAACTTTGGCTTTCTGCATCAAAACCTGAGAGTGGCCACATATGTTAGCTGTAGCGTAAGTGACAGGAATCGAGGACAAAAAGTAGCTACTGAAGAGAATTTGCTGGTAATTCTGTGCTGCTTTATTGAAACCAAAATTTTCTGATCAAATTTCTACTGAGAAAGCTTACTGAGCTTCTGTATAGAAATTCTGTCAGTAATCAAGACAAAGCAGGCAGTAGGTAGCTGGGTCTGTCACATCCCAACTGACTTCTTGCTGCTGTTGATATAATGACTGCTCTGGAGTGAGCCTGTTTTTCTCTGCTGTTGTGGGTTTGGTTTTTGGTTTTGTTTTCTGTTTTGTTTGGGGTTTTTTAATTGAAAAACTTTTAAGGGTTTTTGGTTTTATCTGGATATGACAAGGGAGCATTATAAGAAATCTCTCTGATGAAATGGACAAAAATATTTCAGTCTATGCAAGAGAGCAAGATTGCAAGACTAGAGGACAAAAACTGTTTTATTTAGCTTTTGGATTTTCTTTTCTCATTATTTCCCTTTTAAATTTGCAGATTTCCTGGAAAAAAATTTGCTGATACATTCAAGGAGTAAAATTTGTGCCAAGTTGCAGATTCAACTCTGCTTGCAAACTGGGTTAATCTAATTGTGTTGGCTTGTGCTTGTGTTGGCTAACTTTACTGGGTCTAGCTGAGCTTCAGCAAGACCTTTAAAGAACGTGTATCGTGAAATTAGAGGTTACTTTGGCAACATGGATTACTGGTATAGTTTGGATATTTCTTAGAAGATATTTTCTTTTTCTGGATTCTTTTGTATTATGTGAACATACTAGGAGATTAATCAAGAATGATTTGCCACAAAATTATGATTTTCCACATCTTAATAATAGTAAGCATCTCTCTTCTGGCACAATTCTGCACAAAGGACAAACTAATCACTATTTCATAAGCACCAGTTATCACACTAACACATTATGCAACTTCCACTCTGTTTATGCCTGAAAAGAAAAGATTTAAATCAGTCATCATCAGCAGCATGGTAATCTAACTCCAATCTACTGGTGGTATGGTTTTCCAAGTGCTTCTATTTCAGACCTTTCAGAACTTGAAATGGTATCTGAATTAATTTGCAAACGTGGAAAAGAAGAATATGCATTAAAAAAAAAATCAGTGTTACAGTGCAGTCAACTGAAATAAGCCTTAATATATATACTAATTAAAAAATGCTTAAAATCTGTACTGGAAATGTTAAGGTTTTTTTTCTGGTGTTTTCCTTATGTGATTCTGGTGGAATTTCAAATCAGAAATATATTCTTTACACTTAAAGCAATGTACAATTTTCTTTATTTTTTTTTTTTTGTCTGGTAAATAAGCATCAGCAGAATTCCTAAGTTGTTATACACCTCTGATACCTGTTAAGGTCCAAAATCTTCAATCTGTCTTGGGAAAAGAAATTATGAGCCTGCAAATTCATCAGAGAACATAATTCCTTCAAAGAAATGGTCAGGTTTTAGGCTTCTTATCTAAAAAGGATGAGGGAAGATAAATGTCATGAATTCAGACAGATTGAAATTCTAATTAGAAGGCAGCCTGTCCAGTACGGCCAAGTTGGAGTGAGTCCAAGAAAAATTAATGTGGAGGTGAGGAATAAAGTTGAACTGATCTGCCAGCTAGAGAAGAGGACAACTGCTGGTGTTTGTGTCAGTCTGATAGGGAGTACCAGAGTGAAGAGAGCGAAATCCAGGGGAAGTGTTGCCGAGTATCCTGCTGGATGAACATTGTCCAGTATGGGTTGCCTTTTAGTGGCCAGAAAAGTTGTTGAGGGTTTAAGTGGAACTGGATTCCTTAGCTATCTTCAGGTTATTGTGTCTTTTAACAGCTACAAATAATTTAACTGGTTGGTTAACTCAAATTACCATGTACAACACACATGTTTACACATACATGTTTTGTGGTCTTTAATGATATACATACTACATAGAAATTCACCATTGACGCTGCTAGCAAATTTATAATAGAATTCTGTAACATCTGTAACATTCTATTAGCAGGAGCATACTCCTCTTCATTAAACTGCATCCATGATTCTTTGTTGAGTTCCCCTTGCTCTCCTCGCCTCCCCCACCATACAAGAATGATACCAATGTACTGGAGCAAGTTCAGCAGAGGGTCACCAAGATAATGTCCTCATTTGAGGTAAAACAGAACCACTTTCTGTTCAGCAATTTTACTTTTTAGTTAAGCCTCTGCTAACTAACTGAACTCTGAAATTAACATCATATTGTGGAGACACTGTTTGTTCTCCGAGTGATAAGACCTGATTATTTGTAATTTATTCCAAGGAATGTTATGCAGGGAGACTCTTGCTTATACTTATTGCTATAACAACCAAGGTCATCTCACTTTGTTATTTGCCCCGTTGGAGGGTCAGAACCGGAAAAGCACAGAGGGGTCGCACCTGCCGGGAGGAGCGGACAGGACAGGTGACCCAGAACTGGCCAGCAGGGTATTCCATCCCATCTGCCCCATGCTCAGTATAAAAGCTGATGGATCAAACCCAGGGATCTGGAGCTCTTGTCCTGTGAAGAGGGAACCTGGGCTTTTTCAGCCTGGAGGAGGGAAGGTTTCAAAGCTCTCTGATTGATGCAGTTGGTATGTCTTTTAACCAAAAATTTTGTGTTGAATTCTCCTTACAGAGTAGAGAAGACCTCTTTCCAGAAGGACATTTTCTGTTGTTGTATTTTAATGAAACATACTTGTATTTGGGGTTTAATATTTCTTGAGAAAATCTAAGTGGAAGAGAGCAACAGTTCATTCTCTAGTCAAAGTGAAACATGGATGATATTTTGTAATTCTTTTGATGTTCTTCTGTTCAGGAGATAAAGAATAAAGAAAAAAAAATCAGCTGCATGTTATTTTGATCCATTTCATCAGAATTTGAAGTAGAGGTTTTTTGGTCTCTGTTTGTAGGTTCTTTCTGAATTGAATGTTTCCATAATGTGAGACAAAACAGCTTTCTAACATGTTTGGCATATACCAGCATATTTAATCATGTGCAATATACAGCATTTATAGTGCAGGCAATGGCAGTTTTACAGAATCGATGGGAACACTCTCCCCCTCCAACAACTGTCCTGATATTGCTTCTTGCATCACCTGACATGAGCATGGGAATAGGAAAATTTTTTTGTCTTCTCATCTTCTTTATTTAAATTAAGAAGTTACATGTACTTCACACATTTCAGAAACATTTTTGGGAAGGTGCTCATGCAGCAAGAACAACCGCAAATTTTATTTTAAAATCTAATTCTTGTTTCCATTATATCCATTGGTTATGTGCTTAAAAAAAAGGGGGGTGGAGGGGAAGGCAGTGGTGAGAGGTTACTTGGCGACTGAAGACAAATAACCAGTATTATTCCATTGCTTCAGATAGTGAATGTTTCCCAGAACACTAACAATGTTGACCAGTGATATCTTTCCCTTTGTATCTGGTTTTCTGACCCAGAAATATATTCTGCATAAACCCCATTCATAAATAAGTGGAAAGCATTTTGGATACTTAGTGAAATTTATGTTTAATTCAGTCTAAGCAGAAATATGCTGAAGGCTACATTAAATCTCATTTCTGGACTGATGCTGTCCACTTTTCAAAGATCTCAGGTACAGTCTCAGTGCCCTTCACTCTCCGTTTGGCAGATATCAGCCAGTGAGGCATCACTGCTGATAAGCCGACTGCAAAAGGGATTTGAATTCTTAAATAACTGTCCATGTGGTTCTGGCCCCTGCTCATAGCATCATAGAATCATGGAATCATTTAGGTTGGAAAAGACCCTTAACATTATTGAGTCCAAGTGCAAACCTGACACTGCCAAGTTACCAATAAACCATGTCCCTAAGCACCACATTTACACATCAATACTTCCAGGGGTGATGACTCCACTGCTTCCCTGGGCGGCCTATTCCAACGCTTGACAACCCTTTTGGGGAAGACATTTTTCCTAATACCCAATCTAAACCTCCCCTGACGTAACTGAAGGCAATTTCCTCTTGTCCTATTGTCTGTTACTTGGGAGAAGAGACCTACTCCTACCTCGCTGCAGCCTCCTTTCAGGTAGTTGTAGAGAGCAATAAAGTATCCCCTCAGCCTCCTTTTCTCCAGGCTNCAGCCTCCTTTTCTCCAGGCTAAACAGCCCCAGTTCCCTCAGCTTCTCCTCATCAGACTTGCACTCTAGACCCTTCACCGGCTTTGTTATCCTTCTCTGGACATGCTCCAGCAGCTCAATGTCCTTCCTGTAGTGAGGGGCCCAAAATTAAACATAGGTGAGGCCTCACCAGTGCTGAGTACCGGGGGACAATCACTTCCCTAGTCCTGCTGGACACACTAATTCTGATACAGGCCAGGATGTTGTTGGCCTTCTTGGCCGCCTGGGCACACTGCTGGCTCATGTTCAGCCGACAGTCAACCAACACCCCCAGGTCCTTTTCTGCCAGGCAGCTCTCCAGCCACTCTGCCCCCAGCCTGGAGCGCTGCAGGGGGTTGTTGGCACCCAAGGGCAGGACCCGGCACTTGGCCTTATTGAAACTCATCCCACTGACCTTGGCCCATCAGTCCAGCCAGTACAGATCAATGCTTGAAATCAGTAGATCTTTGTGCATCTTCTCGGCGTGAGCTTCTTTTTTGTTCGGTTTTTGGTTTTGTTTTGGTTTTTTTTTCAGAGGTGCTGGTAAAGTTCTGCATTTCCCAAATGGTTATTTTATAATGAGGACATGCCTGAAGACAGAAAGCTAGATGAGCAAGCAGGGGCATAGTTGATATATGAGTATGCTTTTCTCACACATATTCATATGGTACTGCATTTTTCTTATAGCAATGACATTTCTTTCCCAAGAAAAAATAGTTTGAGGACATTTGTAGAAGTAAAACAGAAGCAATTTTATTCCAATCGGATTCAATTTAATTTGTTTGTGAATAACTATTTTCACTGTTGTTCCATATCTGGTCTTCAGTAATTAAGAACGGAGGAAAGTCCTAATCTTTTAATTAATATGTGGATATATTACAGAGTTGAATACTAGTTCTATGTGTGCAGATGGCCATCTCTGCTGTGAATTGTTATGCTTTAGTTTCAATGGAAAAACACAGAATAACTCTACTGGAATATAAATGTCTCCGTGGACAATGGGCTTACAGAAAATAGTTGCCTATACTGGCAGAAAGGAAGGTAAAACCTGTCCTGTGAGCAGCTGAGATGAATGCAAAGCTGCAGATCCTAAAACAACTTCTGATACCTGAGAATGAATGTCTCAGTGATCAATTGATGCTTTTATTAGCCTTAGTTTGCAAACACACAAAACTGACAAGAGCTGGGGTTTGGAGTTCCTAACACTGACAAGGCGTAGACCCCAATGCTTCTCATCCTCTTGACTTACCTTGATGAGGACTTTGTCCTTACCATTCTTTCTTGCTACATGACAGGAAAGCTGTGCTCTGTGAAGGCTGTGGAGGAAGGAATTGATGAAGGAAAAGAGACGGAAATCTTACTTCCATTGAGATGAGTGGTGGGTTTGGCTTTGCTGCCATCAGTGCCAAGATCGTCCTGGGCAGCAGAAGGATGGAAAAGTTTTCTCTCACAGTAATGGCTTCCTGCAGGATGCAGTAAGAAAAGAAGTAAGGATGCAGTAAGATAAGAAGCACAAATCAGCTAGATTATTGCTAGGAGATTAAGGATGAAAGTACTTCAGAGAAAATTATGTCACTCTTCTGCTGAAATAGCAAATCTTATTCAAACCACAGAGAACTAATAGATTTAATAAATTGTACATTCCTGTTGACATGTTCCTATCAGAATTTCCGTGTTCTGTTTTGGCTCTCCTTTGTTCCCTTGAGACCTATGAGGTATATACTTTGCCTTTCTAAAGAACCCTCCAGTAGATTCTTTCATCCCATGTCTATGTTGACTTCAGGTTTCTTTTCTGTAAAACATATAAAGGCATGATTTAAACCAGTTTAAAAAACCCGCATTTTAGCAATACAGTGTAAATTAGAAGAAAATATTTGGGGTCCACCATTCATTTTTATATAACTGCTTTATTTCTGCAGCATGAGATGTGAGCAGATGTTTTTCTAAAAAATAATTTTTAAATTGTGTACAAGATTATCTGCAGGTATCCTGGAACCTAGGTAACTGATCAAACTGACTGTAGATTATACTAATGATAGGGCTTCAACACCTGACCAGTGTTTGTATTGACCACAATGTTTGGCTTCTTCCAGTCCTACAGGACAGGAACAATGAGGATCAAGTGTTATAAAAGCTGTTATGAAACACTTTTCATTTCTACACGTCTATAATTTCAGAATTTTAATGTTCCAGCTCCTAAGTGGTACAGGAAACAACAGGATCATAAATAGAAGTGCATAATTCTCACAACTAACTGTATTTAATAGTTGATGCTTAAATGCAAATAACAGACTTTTCTAGCTGGGAAGAATCACTTGACAGTCATGATAGTTTTTCCTTGCTTTCCTTAATAAACTCTTGAGTAAGTAAGTTGGTCATTTTCTGTATCATGGACTAAACTATTGCTTTGCCTATGCTACTTCCTGATGGTCATGGCTTTTAATTTACTGTGCACCCATCATGTACATCTATCTGTACTACTGCTTGCATTTCAGGAAGGTCTAGCATGGCTCTCTGGAGCAAAGCTATTCGCATTAAGTATTTATACCTGATTAAATATATACAGAAAAATAAATCATACTCTTGCAATGTTTTAGGCCCCAATCCATTTTATATATGTAACATTAGCAGGAGAAACGCACACAGTTGTTATTTGATCAACAGTAGAAGCTGATTATATCTGAACATTTTCTGCCCGCCCATTTTGCGATAACATCATGGCATGTGCAGCTCTTGCCACATAGCTGAGTTGATCACCAAGGCACATGCTTACACTTTGAAGTCAGTGGAAACTTTGCCCTTACTTCTATGAAGCCAGAATGTCTCTGCAGAGCTCTTGCTGCCAGCTGTTCCAAGGAAGCAGGAGCTTCCTTTCCCTAAAACTTTTGCATGTGATTGTCCAATTCTCCTTTGAATGAGTAGTTAATACCAGACATACATTTCCCATAAGAAAGTCAATGTATGGGATTTAGGATGAAACAGCATTGTTCTTTGAAGTAAATTTAATGGGATCTGATGTTCTGTTTGTAAAGCATCTTTGTATTATTATAGTAATGAAAAGAAGCTCTTGGAAGAATAATTCTGCAACACTTTGTGGAATACGAAAGCTATGTGCCATTTAAACAGTGTCTCCATCAGGCTCTTGCTCAGCTTTCAGCCTTTCAGCTAGCTTCAGTTAGCATCCTTAGCAGCTGACAGCCTAGCAAATCCCTACCAGGTGAGAACTGGCCTACACACTTAACTTTGTCTCCTTTCTAATGTATAAGGGAATCTCAGTTGTTTCCCATTGCTATTCAGCCAGTTTCTGGATTGTATTATCTTCAGCTTTTATTTTATTGTCCCAGTCTTTAGCTCTATCCTGATCTGTATGTCAGCATCTGCACCATATTCTCCCAAACCACTTAGTTCTAGCCTGCGTCCTTGTTCCTGATTGTTTTCTGTCACGCTGATACCTCTTTCTGACTGACTTTCTTAGCCTTTCTTTTGTCATGCCTGTTTCTAGCTGTGGAACCTGCATTTCTCTTCAGTTGGCGTTCCTCACCTTTTACCTGCCTTCAGCCTGTATCATGGCCTTCTGCTTGTGCACCTTAGCCAGACCTCTCACAGAATCACAGAACAATAGCGTTTGGAAGGACCTCTGGAGATCATTTAG
>VXAK01003386.1:122156-166023 GCA_013399435.1 Arenaria interpres | reverse complement strand
CGGGGGGCGCACTGCCCCCTGGTCCCTGGCTGCCCCGCTGGAGAGGGTGGTCGGGGAAGCCGAAGGAATCATGGCAGAGCGCCCGGCTGCTCCCGTTGGCGGTGGAAGTCTGGCTGCTCGTTTCTCCTTAACTATGGAGTCGTGACTCAGTCTTTAAGGTTCGGGCAGTCCGCAAAAGCTGCTGCGTTTCCAGTCTCTGTTGAACGGGAGGAAGGAAGAGGGTGTGTGGGGAATAAGGGAAGAATTGCAGAGATTGTGTGTGTATGACATCATTGTGGCTGGACGTGGGTAATTTATAATCTAGCTATGCAGGGTGCTGGGTTATAACTGTGGACTCATTACACGGAGGTTCCTGGTCATGTAGCTCTTGGTGTTCGCAGTTTGCTTTCCTTGAGCTCATGGGAAAGTACGTGTTTGCTGATTGGATTCCTCCCAGTTATACCTGGAGCACCGGTGTCACACAGACTTGCTCTGTAATGCAGCTCCTCTTCAGACATGCCTAGGAAGAGCTTTTTTGCTGCAGAGAGTTACCGAGACAACATGTAACAGGTTAGGGGTGCTCCTGTCTGTCTGTATGTTCACATGATACCGTAAGCATACAGCACAGTGTAATAGCTTGTGATATTCAAAACTTAATTCAAGCATCTTGCTCTTCCTTGCCGTAATTATAACCACACCTATATGAAATATATTCAGTTGAAAAAAGATAGCCTGTCTGACATCTTTAATGTATGATGCATACAGTAACAATTATCACTGGCCCTACGTACTCGTCTTGAACTTAAGAAAAAAATTTTGGCTATCGTAGTGGAGCCGGCTGCAAAAGAGTGTGAGGAAACCTTCAGAAATGGAATTATTAGACTTGCACGGTTCTGCACAGCACCATATGGTGCAGCTGTTACAGAAATGAGATGGAACAGTCAGCCCCATGGATCTCCTTTGAGACAGCTGTGCAGTACAGCAGTAGGAGAAATTGTACTTGCCACCTAGGAGAAATAAAAGTTTATTTTTGTGAGAAGATATTACAGAAACATCTCAACTCTCCCATACTCGTTAAGGGAGGAGGAGCTAAACTCTCTAAAGGTTCTAATAACCCCAGCAAAAGTGCCACAGCGAAATAAATCTGCTCAGGAGTAAGGGTTGTATTTGTTTGAATCTTTAGTATGTGATCTTGTCAGCAGTGGTGAGTAACTAGACTTAATTGTGAATTCACCCCAATGTCAGAACTGGTCTTGAAGTAGAGAAGTACTGAATTTTTTTAATTTGCAAACATGAATAAAAGTGTATAGTCTAAGATAGTAGCTGTCTATCACAAATTTTACTTTTGTGGCTATGGAAACTTTAGTCTCGAGGCAGGAGGTAGTCCTAAAATTAGAACTGCATAAGTCGTATATGTTTTGGATGATTTTAAAGATCACTTTTATAGTGGTACCTGGGCTCTGAGCCGCTATAAATGATAAATGCTGTCTGCGGTTTTTTGATTGATATAACTGTTTAGGGCTGAAAAAAAGTATCAAAGTTTGATATCTTTATGAAAATATAATTCTGGATGGCCAGTATTAGAAGTAAAAGTTCTTGTGTTCATTTTTGAACATTGTGAAGCGCTACCTGGGTAGGATTGGGGCAGTTAACTTCTAACTGTAACCGTTCTGTGATTCCTTAAGTTTGAAATTGAGTGTTATGAAACAGACGTTATAATGAAATTTTAAGTTATACTGTTTAATTTAAGACCACCTATGAAAATAGTAAATTCGTAAATGCAGTACTTGCATATACCAGATAGCTATGCCTATCCCTCTTAACTCTGGGATATGAAAGCATTCCCAAACCATGCAAGCAGCCTGCATGTTTCTGTGCTGTTGAGTACTACAGAGCATTAGTTTGTTGCTCATTTGAGGGATAAATATTACTTCTGTCATTTATTAATGTGTAATATCATAGGTTAGTTAAGATGCCAATTTTGTCAATGACAGAAGGCCAGGAAACTACTGATTGGCCTCTTCTTGAATGCATTGGCAGGGGGAAAAAAGAAAGCTGGAGGGAAAAAAAAGTCAAGATCATCTTGGCTATTTTTGTTGCATGCTGCTCAGTTCTAGGAGTTTCTAAAAACACCGCTAAATATATCAGAAAACTAGCATCCAAATGTGATGGAGATGCTTCATTCCTTAAATTTCTGTCTTTAAGTTGTTTGTTATTCTTAAGTCTATCTTAATACTTTTGCACTTGTTTTGCTAAAATAGAATGTTATGGTTCTATCGGGAATGTAGAAGTTACCAACTGAGCTTTGGACTTTTTATTTTGTATTGTTTTGACTTGCATTTTCCGTAGCAAGTGGAATGTGGTTCTCGCAGGTCTATGCTCTTAAATGAGGATTATTCTGTAGCTTCTCCAGCACGCTACTTAACACTGCTTTACAGTCAGCACTGCTTAGATTGTCTGTATCAGATCAGAATTAAACAAGAAAAACCTCACTTTCTTAAAACAGGGAGGTTATAAAGTGGTATTTATGTAAGAGAAAAAATAAGTGATAAATGGGATGGAGATAAAACACACTGTTAATGTTAAATATCAAAAGCTAAAGCTGCTATCTGACAGTTCAGCTGAGCATTAAGTGTTCCTTCTTTCAGCATGCAAACAACGGTCCAAAGCAGTTTGAATTAACCAAGAAGGCTTTCCTCTCTAGGTTTAGAAATAGCAGCTCTTTGATCTTAATGTGCCGTTTAGACTGTGCTGATTGCTGGGGTTTTGGGGGTTTTTATTTGGGTTTGGTTTTTTTNGGTGTGGGGGGTGGATGGAGAATGACAAGGGAAAAGACAATCAGGGATAAAAAGGGACAGCAAATGGTATCAAGAGAGGTGCTGAGTGGGATGTGGTCATCGCACAGAGGTTAGATGGGAAAACAAACAGAAGGGGACTTTGAAGAGGAGAGTTACTAGAGAATGAAATAAGTGAGATTTACCTGAACAGGCTGAGGCAGACTACTGCCTGGAATAACTCTTCAAGCACCTGTGAGCCTAATTTTTTTTTCAGTAGCCTTTCAGGCTTTCTGGAGGCTGTGCCATGCCGAAAGGGGCAAGCTTCAAGTTGCTTGCATGCCGCAGTTATTAAACAGTGTTGAAGATGAACAGATACTTGAATATATTGATTGTCTGTGATCTGATTTCACTAACAGCTTGTCTATAAAACTCCTTGCAGAAGGTCTAAATATGGTTCATTTGTTCCTCTCTTATATAATGTCAGCTTACTTCGAGCATGTGGGTGGAGGNTGGAGATAAAACACACTGTTAATGTTAAATATCAAAAGCTAAAGCTGCTATCTGACAGTTCAGCTGAGCATTAAGTGTTCCTTCTTTCAGCATGCAAACAACGGTCCAAAGCAGTTTGAATTAACCAAGAAGGCTTTCCTCTCTAGGTTTAGAAATAGCAGCTCTTTGATCTTAATGTGCCGTTTAGACTGTGCTGATTGCTGGGGTTTTGGGGGTTTTTATTTGGGTTTGGTTTTTTTTCCCCACATGAGTCTGATAATGTTTATTTTGGGCTCCTTTTTTTCCTGCAATTTTTTTTTTCTGGTTATTTAGGGGAGAACTTCTTATGGCTGACACTTTCTTGCCAGATCCCTGTGTTTAAACATAGATCTAATTTTTCATAAATTCTGTGATCCTTGGATAAAACTAGAACAAGGCCTTGCTTGGCAGAGTTTTCTCATTTGTGCTTGAAAACTTTATCTCCCTCTGCCACTGCTGTTTGCTGAGCTCAGCAGTTTTGAGCGGAGGTTTGACTGATTCACATGAACGTAGGGGAATATTGTTGACCTACTGAACTGGTGGGACAAAATGACNTACCTGAACAGGCTGAGGCAGACTACTGCCTGGAATAACTCTTCAAGCACCTGTGAGCCTAATTTTTTTTTCAGTAGCCTTTCAGGCTTTCTGGAGGCTGTGCCATGCCGAAAGGGGCAAGCTTCAAGTTGCTTGCATGCCGCAGTTATTAAACAGTGTTGAAGATGAACAGATACTTGAATATATTGATTGTCTGTGATCTGATTTCACTAACAGCTTGTCTATAAAACTCCTTGCAGAAGGTCTAAATATGGTTCATTTGTTCCTCTCTTATATAATGTCAGCTTACTTCGAGCATGCGGGTGGAGGTTTTTTTTCCTGTTTTTTTTTTTAAATCCTGGTTAAAATGTTAGTAAGTTAAATGAAAAAAAAATATGAATACTTTGATACAAGGAGTCAGGTTTTTGATGCCAACAATTTTCAGCACAAGAAAAGCTTAACCATCTTGTGTTGTTTTTCATGCCTCTCTGCTTGACAATTTGTAGCTGCATAGGCTGACAAATACCATTGTCTAGTTAGACAAATACGAAGTTTGGGGTGAAAACCAACTTTCACTCTGGTCCCTGTTCTGATGTTCCCTCTCCTTTTTTCCTTGTATTTGCCAAGTTTTTCACCTAATTTACGCTCCCCCTTCTTTCCCCAGAACTCTCAATATCTCTTTAATATAACTGGCTAGGAATTAATTACAAAGGTATTTGTAGCAGTTACAAATAGTATGTGATCTTGACAAATGTGAGGGAATTGACTCTACAAGTCTGAAACACCTTCCGTGTTGTTGGCTTAAGATGCCTAATATTGTGGCCTTTAGAAAATGATCTGTAACGTGCCTGTAGTGGAAATGACTGAATCAGTGAGTTGATCAGAAATAATGATGAAATTGATCTACAACTTTGGGAATTGGAAACCATTGCCATCGTGTAGTATCTGTATTTCTGTTCGTATGCTCGGGTGCTGCTGACAGCTAAGGTATCTTCTATCCTTTTCTCACTTCACTAAATCTTGGAGACTTCTGCAGCAAGCAACTTTATGTAAGCCTTAGTTTTTTAAGAATAGTTGATATGGACCATATATACATGAAGCTCATATGGAAGGAAACGTATTTGTTTGGTGAGTGTTTCTTCAGGCTTCCAGTATAACAGCTATTATAACACAGATATTTTCATAAAATGGGAAATACTGAGAGGAAATTGTCAAGCACTGGAACAGGCTGCCCAGGGAAGCGGTTGAGTCACCATCCTTGGAGATATTTAAAAGACATGTAGATGTGGCACTTAAGGACGTGGTTTAGTGGGACTTGGCAGTGTTAGGTTAATGGTTGGACTCTATCACCTTAAAGGCCTTTTCCAAACAAATGATTCTATGATTCTCTTGTATGAAATGTATGGCTAACCTGAAGATTTTGATGAAACTTACAAAATTATTGAAAGTTAATTAATTTTCATCTTGACTTTTTTGTTTTTTTCACTATTGTTTCCATGTAACTCATTTTTAGGATCCTTTCCTCTTCTAGTGCTCTTCAGGAGACTTGCTTTTTCCCTCCTGTCAGGGTAGATGTTGTAGAACAACAGAAATTTTGTGGCTAGAAGTATCTGTTCTCTCATGTGTAATCAGTGTGGTGAGGTCATATTGAAAAGCTGACTTAACATGGGAGTGAACTCTTGCACAAGCCAACAAAATACAAAAACCTTCTCCTCCCAAATTTGCATTACACATTAAATTAAGGTTTCTAACAATGTTTCTTCCACATATAGGAAGAAGGAAGAAGTTACTGTGGGAGGCAGGAGGAAAATGCTACCAAACATTAAGAACCCAGACCTTGGATCTGTAGATCCTTGCCAACAAGCAAATCTTGTGATTTCTAAACCTGTTTTATTTCTTATGTCTTTGTTACAGATAGAGTTTGAATGTGCACTTTTATTTCACTCAGTTGAAAAATCATGTTTTCAGAAGAAAGCGCTGAATGTTTCCACTTGAAGGGACAAAGATGCAACTGGCTTAAAAAACTAGGCATTACTTATTTATGTGTGTAGTAAACCAGATGAATAACACTAAAGCTCATACTTGCAGGTGATGCAAATACCAGTGTTACTTCAACAGCTTACACAAAAATCCCACTGCCAACCAGGTAGCATTCTGCAGCGTCTGATGAGCTGTGTGTTTATAGCACAGCTTTGCTTTTGTTTGGAGTTCTGAAAGAGTCTTGAAGTCATTGCAGTAATCAAACATAGTTGTCAGGTTTTTTTTCTAGTGTGAAAAGTAACACTGGCTTGTCATCAAACATGTCAATCAGACTCAGATAATAAACTATTGAATGCTAGTTTCTTTCAAAGAGGAAAAAAAAAAAGCTTTTCTGTAAAACTGTTGGACGTGTTTTCTTATGCAGATAAGTTACTTAATTTTATAGAACAAACTGCAGGTATGCTGAGAATCCACAAAGCCACTGTAAAAAGTGACTGTGTTTGAGCTTGTGCCTAAAATGGCACAAAATTTGATGAAACTGTTAACTTCCATAAAAGGCCAAACTTCATTTGAAGTTTGCATTAATGTAAGCAATTGGAAGAGGAGAAAAAACGTGCGCCATTCCATCAGGTGGCATATGACACCTAACACACAGTACACAGGAATGGAAAATTTGGTTGATAGACTCATAAAATCATAGAGTTGCCTAGATTGGAAGGGACCTTTCAGACCACCTAGTGCAACCATCAATGTAACACTGACAAAAAAATATCACTAAACCATATCTCTAAGCACTATGTCTACCCATCTTTTAAATACCTCCAGGGATGGTGACTCAACCACTTCCCTGGGCAGCCCATTCCAATGCTTAATAACCCTTTTAGTGTAAAAATTTTTCCTAATACCCAAGCTGAACCTCCCCTGGTGCAACTTGAGGCCATTTCTTCTTGTCCTGTTGCCTGCAACTTGGGAGAAGAGACTGACCCTCACCTCTCTACGGCCTCCTTTCAGGCAGTTGCAGAGAGCAATCTTGAATGTGTAAAGTTAGAAATTTTTATTTTGGCTTATCAGTTAAAAAGTTGGAGTTGTGGAGTTCTGCTTTAGCTTCTTGTGGTAGTGAATTATGTTACATGTGAAGGTTGGTGTGGGGAACAAAAAGTGGACAGCATGGAACCAGTTCTTTCTCCGTGTCTTTCTAAATGGTCCTGCGTTAGATGCAATACAGAAACAGATGTCTAACAATGTTAGTTACTTTTAGGATCTAGCTTGTGAACTACCGTTTTCCTTCTAGTTCCCACATAAAATTCTAGGGACACCTAGTTTTCCTCTTTTAACTGGTCCTGCCTTCACTCTGGAATTTGGGGTACTCCTGACATCCTGCTGTTATCCCTAGCTAAAATGTGTAGAAGTGATTATAACCCATCATGAAACACATGGAAGCCTACTCAACTTCTTTCAGTCCCAGAAAGACTAGGTGCTCTGTGTGGTAGAACAGGTCTGTCGGTCATGTTTCCCAACAGGGGCTGTGAACTGAGTGCAATAGTATCATGTTGGGATTTGCTGTGGACACCGGTGATAGTGGTGTGGATCCTCCTGCAGTTTAAGTGCAACACTAATACTGTATTGATTTTTTAAAATTTTTTTTAAACCACAGAAACTAATAGAAAACTTGAACCATGGTATTTAATAGATGGTCTATCCTTTTGCTTTCAAAATTCTGATTTTAGTAGAGAATTTGAAATGCTTACTATGCCGGTTTCTTGTTAAACCAGCCCAACTCAGGAGTGCGGTATAAAAGAGCAAATAATTCTTAATTAAGAGATATCTTGTTGTATATCGAAGTAATTTCTGCAAGCTTCTAAAACATCACAGTGCGCTTAGGTATTGGCTGGGTATTGGTAATGATATTGCTGCTCTTGTAGAAGTGTCATAAGGAACAAGTGCCAGATTTTAAATAGCTTTACAACATCCTTCTGTGTGTATTATGTAAAGTCATGATCTCTGCAAGTAATCATTTAACAATGAGGATGGTCAGACACTGGCAGAGATTGCCCAGAGAGGTTGTGAAGTCTCTGGCTGTGGAGATACTCAAAGCCTGACTGACAGAGTCCTGGACTACCTGCTCTAGCTGACCTTGGTTGAGCAGGGGGTTGACTTTGGTCATCTAAAGAGGTCTCTTCCAACCTCAATGATTCTGTCTTTCTGTGATCAAAAATCAACTGTGTGGGTGGTTTTAAGTTGTTTTCCTTCTTAAATAAAGAGTTTATTTCCTCTGAGGAGTTAGGAGTGTTTTTAAGGGACCTGTGCTTATGGAAGTGCTGGTTAAGATTGTTTTCACCAAGGTTCTCCCTCAAAATAAAGTTCCTTTCTGAGAACTGGTTGTGTTTGAAAGCACTTCATTACACAACATATGCAGTCCTTTAAGTATTCAAATTTGCTTATGTGAGTTATGAAAACAGAGCAAGTCTTGTATCTTTTGAGTCCATCCCATTATGGAAGAGAGATGTTTTCCGTTGAAGATGAACACTGCTTTCATTCTGTCCAAATCTGGGGAAGAAGCCACCAACAAGCCTTTAAAGGATAGACTAACCTGTGTGTAACTGAGGATATAATGGGAGAAGGCAAATGGAAAACAACCTATCTGTTCTGGGTTCTATGGTATGTTTGGTGTGGTTGGTGAGGAGTAAACAAAGGAAGTTGAATTTAGAAACCTGAATTGTAACTTTTAGGAAAGTTTTTGAGAATAGAAATAGAATAACATAATTTAAAGGACAAATCATTTTACAGAATCATAAAATACTTGGGGTTGGAAAGGACCTTTGAAGGTCATCTAGTCCAACACCCCTGCAATGAGCAGGGACATCTTTAACTAGATGAGGTTGCTCAGAGCCCTGTTCAGCCTGACCTTGAATATTTCCAGGAATGGGGCATCATCTGCCACCTCTCTGAGCCACCTGTTCCAGTGTTTCACAACCCATAAAAAATTCTTCCTTGTATCTAGTCTAAATCTACATTCTTTTTAGTTTAAGACCATTACCCCTTGTCCTATCACAACAGGCCCTGCTAAAAAGTTTGTCCCCATCTTTCTTACAAGCCCCCTTTAAGTACTGAAAGGCCACAATAAGTTTTCCCTGGATCCTTTTCTTCTCCAGGTTGAACAGCCCTAACTCTCTCAGCCTCATAGGAGAGGTGCTCCATCCCTTTGATCATCTTGGTGGCCCTCCTCTGGACCCGTTTCAACAGGTCCATGTCCTTCTTATGTTAAGGGCCGCAAAGCTGGACACGGTGCTCCAGGTGGGGTCTCAACAGAGCAGAGTAGACTGGCAGAATCACCTCCCTCAACCTGCTTCTTTTGATGCAGCTCAGGATGCGGTTGGCTTTCAGGGCTGCAAGGGCACATCATTGGCTCATGTCCAGCTTTTCACCCACCAGTACCCACACGTCCTTCTCGGCAGGGCTGCTCTCAATCCCTTCAGCCCACCAGCCTGTATTGATACTGGGGGTTGCCCCGACCTGGGTGCAGGACCCTGCAGTTGGCCTTGTGGAACCTCATGAGGTTCACATGGGCTGATTTCTCAAGCCTGTCCACATCCCTCTGGATGGCAGCCCATCCCTCAGGTGTGTCAATGAATCTATTGTTAGGAATAACAGATTTTCTGAAATGTATTGGAAAATTTGTTAGTCTAATTTGTCTTAATTTTTCAATATTTATTGGGAGTGTTAAGTAACTTGCATCTTTCAGACTGTAAGGTAATGAAATACAAGGGAAGCTCAAACATTAATCAAAGTTAGTTAACCCACTGAGCAAGGGAAGAAACTCAATTTACAGAAGCAAAGAGATTATTTTATTATTAATGCTTTAAATATGTCTGTTTCAAAATGTGACTGCTGTCTAGTAAAGCAGAGGATGGGGCTAAAACTATTAAAGGAAATGCAATATTTTAGTGTTCTAAAGTAGTGAAATCATCAAAGGGCTGCTACTTAGTAACAGTGACATCTTTGACTGTCAGCTTTATTCATGAGATAATGTATGTAGCACGATGCAGTGTGTAAAATGTGTTCTTAATAATTAGAAATCACTTGTGGAGGTGTGTAAAACAGTAGCTAAGTAGCTAGCATTATAAATTCCTAAAACCCACACACATTCTTAGGTAGAATAGATAAGAAAAAGTAAAGTCTTCATGCGGATTTTGTGTTGAGGAAAGGACATAAGATTTTGAGCTAGGGGCTGAGGTTTGCTTTTAAAAGTAATATGAGCTGCCCTTTGGGGGACTGTATGCTCTTATCACCGCATGGAGTGCACAGCAGCAGCAGAGGTAGCTGAGATTGTCTGAAGGGCAAGCAAGCTGCAAGGGATTCTTTAAAATGAGAATGGCGAGGGAGGGAAGCAAGTTGAGGCGTCTGTGCTCCAGTTGGAGGCAGGGTTGATCTGACAACCTTGGTAGTACAACAGGAGTAAATGGCACTGAGAGATGTGGAGAAATTAAGGGGGAAAGCTATTTTTAATACACAGTTCTCGGAGAAAAGTAGAGGGCAGTTTTAACATGGCAACATTACTGTGCTGCTCCCACAGACTTAATTTCTGGTGGGAATCTTCCCTTCTCACCTCTTTATCACTAATTGTGAGGGTCCAACAGAAAATGTGTTTTGACTTCTATTTAGTTGATACCCTCTAGAACAAAAATGTTTTGAAGTTGTTTTCTTTTTGTTCCTTTGTTCCTGCTCTCATTTCTCTTACTCCTGTTTCTGCATGTTTTAATTCCCGCTATTTCTGTTCATCCTGTGGCATACTGTGCTACACTCTTTTTCTGTTAACTTTCTGTGAAGCTTGAGCTTTCTGTCACACATCTTCTGATGTAGCTCCTAATCAAGATTTGCCCTTATTGTCAGGGATAGGTGTCTTGATTTTTGGACTTGTAAGTGCTGCCAGGATGGAAGTGTTAGGAGTTCTGCTTGGTTGTGAGTCAAATTGTTTGCAGACAGATTGATCTCTTCCTCTGGCTTTCATTTTGCCATGTTCTCCTCTTCTCAGGTTCTTCTCTGCTTCTTGCCTTCATCAGCTGTATGTCTGTTGCTTTTTGGTATTTCATGAGCAACACTGGCAGTTTAGGAAAAGCAGATCATATGACTGATTTTTCCATTGCTTGGAAAAAAAAAAAAAAACAGTCAGGGAGAACAGCATAGAAAGATCGGTCAAAATTCTTTGGCTGCTTAGAAAGGGAAATCTACAGGGAGGTGGTCTACTAAATGCATCTTTCTTCTCAGTCTCTTGCAAGACAAAAGCAGATGTACTGTTGCTAGTAATGCCACATTATTCTGGGATAAGAAGCCTAAGTACAGTTGGTCTTGGTTGCTTCTTGTGGGGGCTTTGTAATGGGGGCTGCACATGTGTCTTGGACTTCTAGTACCATAACATAACTCTGGTTGTATAATCTGTGTTATGGATTTGATGTGCTATGAGTGCTGATACACCTGACTTCATCCAGCAGAAAGCATCTTGTGTCTGGTAGGGCCACTGTGGAACTGGAGCCAGTAAAGTCTGTTTCCCTTTCACTGCTGTTCCTCAAAAGTGTGGGTCTGCTTGGGTTAAGGGGGGACAAGTTTGAGTTGTGTGGCCGTGTCAGTATTGTGTCTCTTGGTGCATCGCAGTGTTGTGGATCTTAGACCCTTTTTGTCTGGGATGAAAGTTGGTTATATTTGCATGTGTTTAATTCTTGTAGTGCCCAAGACATGATTTTTAACATCTAAAAAGCATAGATATATAGGGACTGGCAGAGCACAAGAAGAGGCAAAAATAATGTAAGAAGTGAGCTTCAACAAGTCATATAGCTTCAAAGTAAATCAAAACATCAGGGAAGTCAAGATGTTAGTGTATTTTTTAATGGGGTAAAGGAGGATGGACATTATCCCTTACTGTCTCTTCCCTGGAAAAAAGCACCTGTCCTGTTTAACATTTATCAATGATGTGGGGGAGGCAATGGGGTGCGCCCAAATTGCAGATGACACCCAACCGGGCAGCAGTCAATTGGCTGAAGGCTGCTCATTCAGAGGGACCTGTGTAGGCTGGATAATTGGGCCAGCAGCAATCCTTTGAAATTCATCAAGGAGAAACGTAAAGTCCTATGTTAGGAATTACTGCATTCAGTAGCCCTTTTCCCTCTTTTCCTGTGCTTGTTCCCCCCTGTCTTCCTTGCTGCTGTCCCCTAAATATCACACAAGTCTTGTACAGTCCTACATGCTCTTCTCTACCATTCCATAGGGAGTCCTCTAAGCTCTGTCGGCATTAGTCCCCCATGGTAGGCAAGGTGGTCTGGGCTCTGTGGACCCTCACTGGAGATTTTCAAGTGTCAGCTGAATAGTGCCTTGAGCAGCCTAGTTCTACCTCATAGCTGACCCTGTTTTCAGCAAGAGGTTGAACTAGAGAGCTCCTGAGGTCCTTTCTAATCTGACTTATCCAGTTATTCTAAAAATTTCTGCTGAACTGTAAGTAAATAAATTCCCAGTTCTTTGTTGCATCATAGCTTGCTAATAACAGTCTGTATTTTAAATCTGCATATTGCAGTCTTGTTCTGCCTGTTGATGATACTTATTTGGTAGACTAGCAAAATGCCTCCATTTCTGAATCACTCCTTTCTCAAATCTAAAAAGTTGTTCATTATTTGCCATTATTAGTGAATTCCTAGTGTTGAAGTTTGTTGGTTTTGTTTGGGGATTTTTTTTAATAGAGCACTAACGTTAGAAGCTTGAGTCAGTCTCTATACTGTCTCTTAAAAGTGATTTTACTAAATCAGTGTTAGGAAATTCTCAACATTGTGGACAAATTGGAAAAAACCCCAAACAGTTATACTGTTTTTTTTTACAAACAGTAGTTAAAATGTGCCAGTATGGCGTAGTATTGTGTGCTGGATTTTTTTCAGAGAATCAAACATGTATTAGTGGTTCTTCAGGTGTGAGCTGTCAGGCAAACTCCGTTCTAGGGCTTCTAAACCAGGACTTTTTACATTTTAACTACATGATTAAATTCAGGTATCTGTGCACTGTGTGCAGTGAATGAGCGCAGTAAGGTGAAAATAGAAATACTGGTTTTGTAAGTTAACTTTTAAAAACTGCTCAAGATAGTCTGCTTTCATAGCTGACTTTGGTCTTTTTGAGAAGGGGGAAATTCCTGATTGAACAATCTTTGTATTCCTAAATAGACATTGGCTACCTTACATACACAGTAGAGATTCAAAACTACAGTGGTCTGCATCCTGGACGAGTGTCAGAGCAATAGTGTTGGACTAAGATCAGTGATGTTGTAAGCCAAGTACTTGGAAAACATCCAGGTCTGGATACCAGTGTTGTGTACCAGTGGGAATCTGGAATGAGAAGTCTTGGGGACACGCGTACTTTTGCAGTTACGTTCACTCGCTGACGCATGAGGGCTGGGGCTGTGCTATGGATTAGGTGCAATAGCACAAAACATTCACATAGTTAAGACTTCTAGCACCAAGACAGTTTCTGCGTACTGTAGCTGCTGTTTAGCCATAGTTCTGTTGGTTGAGTGCATAAAAAGCCCTTAAGATTTTTATTTTTTTCATTAAAAGTTTATGGTGATTCTTAGATGACTTTGTTAAGGGTGTAGCAACTGCATTGGTGTACCACTTTGAAACACTAATGTGCAATTTGTAAGCTTGCATGCTTTTATGGTTAGCGTGGCCTAAGTAGCACACAGGAAGATAGAATGACAAATGTAAATGAATTTGCTCTTTCCAGGATGTATAAGATCACAGGACTAGATTATTCTGTTTGTATGTTCACATAAGTCAGTGTGTCTGTGGCATGACTTCCTTAGAACAGCTGTTTCTTCTGTCAAAGCTAATGCAGCTCAAAATTTCATCACTATGTTTACAGTTTCAGCAACAAACTTTTTAGCGATCGCTCCCTTCTCAATCTAAGGGAGTAATATATCCTCATCTAATGTCATCCCTGGTTCATCGTGGCAAAGGATTAAAGCAATCATTTCAATAATTATATATTGGATGTACAGGGTTTTACTTGAAACTCCAAAAGAAAAGAATAGTGTAAGATCCATGTTTTGACATTTTTCAGGACCGTAAAAGTTACTTACTAGGTTCTTTTATAAGACCACAAAAATTGTTTCCTGCTGGCTACTTAAAGCATAGAGGCAAAGATCAGCAGTGTCTTTTTTTGTTTGGTTTGTTTTTTGTTTTTTTTTTAAATTATGCTCTTGATAAAGTTCTAGCTTTCTGCCCTCCACTGAGCACAGCTCCACATCCAGCTATCCTAACATGCAGGAGGGCATCTGACTTTTGAAGTTGTATGTTGCTTTCAGAGATCTCCCTCATTTTGTTTTGATTTGATGGAAACCATAAACTACTTCAGAGCTTCATAGCAGTGGGATTAAGTCCACCAGCTTTTTTTCAGAGGGGAAAATGACAGATTTTTATTTATCTTGGCAAAAGTAAGGTTTTGCTTTAAAGAGACAGCCCATTCTATGTTTCTGATCTTGTCTCCGTCACTGTGCTTGAACATTTAAGGCTTGGTGGGAATCATTGCAGTAATCATCTTCTGTTAAAGGTCTCTCCCTTTTATTTTATTTTTTTTTTTGTCCTTTCTGTTTCAGATTTAGCCTTGGAATCTAATCCATCTGATCATCCCAGAGCAAGCACAATCTTCTTGAGCAAGTCTCAAACAGATGGTAAGCTAAATTTTTTTCCATTTTAAAAAAAAGGCGGGAGAAAATCTGGAAAAATAACTACCTATTCTAATTATACAACTCAAGAACACTTAAATTGCTTTAACTGTTTCAGAGCGTAGGCATTAATAATTTGCATGTTTACACAGAAATGGGTTTGTAGGCTGTTTTACTTAACACTTAAAATCACTTGTTCTACTAAATACTTAAATATCAGAAGATTTCAGAGTCTGGATCCTAGTAGTTTGAAGGAGCAAGGCTTTCTTCACTAGTGTAATCCAAGCTTCAAGCAATGGCAGGGGTTTTTTATGACCAAGGAATGTTTTTTAAATTGCTTTAAATTAAAAAAAACACCAAAAAACTGAAGGACAGTTTTCTGTGAAGAATAATAAGCCTATAACCTATAAGTCTGTATCAGTTACTTTTGAATATGTTGCTTTAAACGGTTTGAATAGTTTCAATAGCGTAATTATTCTTAAATCTTGGTTTTAATTACGTGGATGTATTGGGATTTTCAGTTTCTTTGCAGATCCCTTGTTTACTTAAGTCCATTTTGAACAATTGCTATAGCTTGTGCACTTCAAATGCTATCAAAAAGGGGAAGCATTTCCATATTGCAAAAAGAAAAAAGAATTCTGACAACAGTAAATGTTTAAGTTGCAATTAAAAAGAAGTTTGACACATTCTTTTAAGAATGCTTCTGTTCCTTTTATAGTTGGTTCTTGTTTGAAGTACTGTTTTTTCTAGGACAGTGTTGCACTTGAGATTAGATGTGATGGAAAGCTGCAGTGCGTCTTCTACCTTGGCATAACTTTGCCACAGAAATGTAGAATTATTTTGACAGATCTCTCAGTTGCAGTCCTGCTATTTAGAGTCTTACGGCAAGTAGTAAAATTGTCAGTTGTATCAGCTTTGCATTGCTCAGATAATCTGTGTGTAGTGGAAACAAGCACTAGCATGATCATGACTTTCCAGAAGAGGTGACACCAAGGAAATGAAGACTGCTTCAAACAGACAGAGGATCCTGCATATTTTAAACACCTCTTAGATGAGCACTGCTTAAGTTGCAGTTAGCAAGTTGACATAGTTCTTCAACATTGTGGTGCAGCTTCACTGTACAGCCTTTCAGCCTTGCTGCAAATAACATTCAAACTACATGAACATCCTTGATAGGGGTGGTATTGCTTTTAAACATGATTTGGTATTCTTCAAATGTAATGTATTGAAATGTATACACTTGTGTCCATATAGAAAGATGGTGTGCTAGGTGAGATAATAACTATTCGCTGAAGTTTGTATTAGTTGGATGAACTGATTTTTACAGGGTAATTTTATGGACAAGTCAGCAGAAGAATTTATTTTCTAATTTCACTGGATCCTCTTTAGTTAACCTTTCATAGAACTAGTAGAATTAATATCCTGTAAGTTCTCTCTCACTGAAATGTTATCAGGATTATGAATTTTGATTCATGCAAAAAGACCAAAAAAATTTTGAGTATACTCTTCTAATTTTGAAGAAGTCATCTGTCCAGGTTGGTCACATTTGTATAGCTTTCTGCGTGTATGCAACTCTCAGCTCTCCTTTTAACACCACTGTTTTACTACTGCTGTTACAGCTAGGACTTAAACCTTACAATCTTTTTTGAAAGGCTAACACAGTTTAAAATGATCAAATAACATGTTTGCAGTTATGATAAATAGGCATAGTTTGTACCAGCATCTTCTGTATAATGACATACCTTTTTACATTCTGCTGTCAATAGGAGGAGAGACAACACATATATAATGCTGGGCACCTTCCTCCTTGTGTGTCTTTGGCAGGTTCAGTGTGTGATGTTTTTACATCTGTTTGCTAAAGCAGTTGCTGTTGGGTGTTGGACATTGTCTCCTGGAACTACCTGAAATCATCCAGTTTTTCACAATGCATAGCATCTTTTCAAAGCTGAGACATTTTTCCTTTAATGCAATGGGTAGAAGTAGTTCCTAAATGTACCTGTGGATAGTTGGAAGTAGTGTATAGTTTACTAGCTTGATAAAATTCAGCATTTTTCCTCAAACTACTTTTCCAGACAGCTGAAGTCAAATTTGAAACTTTTAATACTCATGTACTTCAGAAGACTAGGTTAATAGAACTACTTTCTTGAACGTAAATTGGGATTGTATTTCAGAAACCTTTCCGTTCACAATCTTTCTCCCTCTTCCTATAGTGCGAGAGAAGAGGAAGAGTAACCACATCAATCATGTAAGTAAAACAAATTCTTAGTGAGCTATATAGATAATATTAGCATATTGGGACGAAGACAAATTTGAGGAACAACTGTATTAGTTCTAGGCATATAGTCCTACACATGTTCAGATCCTCCTTAGCAAGATAAAACTGAATTATCTTTGCCTGTCTTTAAAAAATAAATGAACAGGCATAGAGCATATGCCTGTCACAGAGCATAGGATGGCTGATGTCAAAAAAATAAGAATAGATTTTTTTTGTTGTATCAGTCTGGAGCATTTCAGAGCAGTAAAGGAGAAAAGATAAGTTAAATTGCATACATTGGTTTTTTTTAAGCAGAAATAAAACGGGAATAATTTCTCTGCTGAGATGACAAGTCTTAAATGACTTGCATCATTACAGGGCATACTGTAAGAAATTTATCCAGCATGAAAAGAGAATTATAAACAAACATTATAATCGGCATGATAAACAAATAATCTATTAGTTTTAAATCTGAAAATATGCTCTAAACTTCTTCCACAAGTATTAGTCGGTTTTGACACTTCACTTAACCAAACAAAAACATACAAAAAAGATGCAATGCCATTAATAAGTGGATAAAAAAATTAAGTAGTAAAGCTGAGAATGGAAGTTATTAACACAAATTTTTAAAAATACTGTGTAGCAGAATTGTCTACTGATAAGTTATTAGTAAGATAATGATATTTCAAGTCAGTTGTATTTAGTATTATTTCTGGGGGTGGTTCTTTTGTTTTTCCTTCTTTTCTTCCTTTTTCAATTACAGTTCCCGCTCTAGTTTGCCAGCACCAAGGCGAAGTGTAATTGGATTGGTTTTGCTGGCAAATTTCAGCTAGGAAGGGAGGTATTTCCAGGCAGCCTCTGAGTTGTGAAGGGTGCCAACATTTTCAAATTTTCCGACAAAGGCTTTTAAAAAGAATCTGGCAGAAATTAATGAATCTTGAATTGCTTGATTAAAACTCCCTCAATTATGATGTCCTAGGTCTAGTGCAAGACATTCTCTAAAAATGCTCAGAGAAGTCTGACTTACTGTCAGATTTCTTACACTATAAAATCTAAAGGTAGATGATGGAACATATTGCTAGCTCTAAATAGTAACAGTAAGGGTAATAATACTACTTTATTTCCAGATTCCAGACACTAAACAAGACATGATCAAAGTGAGCAATGTCAGGAACAGGTTTATTTTTTTCTAAAAAACCATAAGACACATGCAAAACTGTCTTTACAGGAAATGATACTGGATAACCAGAAAATGTAAAGGCATAGGATAAAAAAGAAGGGAGAAAATTATTATGGAGTCACAGGGAAATCTAATAACGAACATTGGAGAGGGAAGACCTGAACTGGCAAGAATGGAATGGAGGAAAACTGAGAAAATTTGAGGACTTGCTGCTTTAGCTGCAGCTATTTCTGCTGAAAATTACTTACATAAAAACATCATGTTGTAAATCACAAGGCGGTGATTTATAAACCTGTCTTGCACAAAGGGAACTCGGGAACTTGATGGCTATAGGGTAGCTGATGTAGCAAGAGCAATCATCTACAAAGACCTCTGCAGTAATTACTTGAGATGTAAAACCAGTATTCAGTGTGGTAAACCAAAGCTTAAAGAATCCCCCTTCTTGAATGTATTTATCTTTTTTTTTTTTGGTTTTTTTTTTTTCCTCTTTCCCCCAACCCCCTAAGGTTTCTCCTGGGCAGCTTACGAAAAAGTACAGCTCATGCTCAACAATATTTATAGATGACAGCACCGTCAGTCAACCTAACCTTAGAAGCACAATAAAGTGGTAAGAACCATTTGTCATCAACAAGGGGCTTAATAGCACTGTAAGGTTTATTTGGGATTTTGTTGTGGGTCTTGTCTGTTCTACAGCCAGTTGCACACTTGAATAAGAGAAGTTTAGCACTGCTTATTCAGGTTGGGCATGGAAGGGGTGTAGGGGTCTGGTTAATTATGACTGCTGAAGTGAGGTGGTTTGGGTTGGTTTGTTGTTTTTTTTTTTAGTTACGGAGCTAATGTACTGTTGTATTCCAAAATAGTTATTGTTGTGCACTTGAAAATCTGGGGCGGTGCAGAAGTGTGTCAGCATTTTCAGTTTAAAAGTATGTGTTGGGGGTGAGGAGCTTGATCTCCACGCTGAAAGCTCAATCTAGGGAAACTGGGATTTTGTATAGAGTTGCAGGAAAAATTTGTAGGACTGTGTTTGCTTCTTGCCAGTGGTATTAGTCTGCCCTCTAGTTGTGGATAAAAGTATGTTGCTGGCTTTGGTTTTAGTTATACCCTTTTTTACTTTTTCTTTGTATATTTGTTATTTCAGGTAAGTGAGTTTGATGATCATTTAGTCTTCTTGATTCTCCAGTGGAAATAGGTGTTTGACCTATTGTTCTGAGTACCACAGAGACAGTTCTTTGTGCAAAGATGAGACTAGCTGAGAATTGAGAAGTGTGTTTCACTGTGCTTGAAGGGAAAGTAAGGCAAAGTAGATTCAGGCCCAGAAGGCTTTACAGTTTTAACAGTTAGTAGACTTTGGAAATAGACATCTAAGTTGATTTGTCACTTTCAAATTTGGTTTCAAACAGAGGTACCTTGCATGCCACTCCTCCTTTTCTAGAGGAAACAAAAAAAACCAACTAAAAGATTGTGCTTGTGCCATTTTGTGGTGCACATCTTGCAACAGATCAGAGCTTCTTCAATACATGTCCCTTAATGAGGCAATGAAGGTTTGTGTTTAAAATGTGTTATAATATTTATTTTGCAATACAAATATCTGTACAATGAATATAAAAGTAGTTTGGCTAGCAAATTTTATTTGGCCAGTTTCTGTCCAGGCAGGTAAACATCAGAAATGAGGCACAGAGTACTCAAGAATGTAAGAACAAGAAAATACATAATGGATTCTGAGCATTTTGCCCTGAACAACAGCTTGTACAGTGGAATAGTGTGCACAGAATGTGCTTTAAGTCTTTTCTTTTTTTCTTTCTCTTTTTTAGTGTAACATTAGCAATATTCTACCATATAAAGAACAGGTGAGTGAACTTTTTTTTTCTGAAGTATAACAACTTTCTTTTTGAGCTGGGGATATGGTCTTGGTCACTTCATTAACAGTTAGTATAACTTAAAGGAGTTAAAAAATCTGTCACTTTATGTTGTATCTGCTTCCTCTTTGTAGCCCCTCTTGAGCTGACACAGAAGGGTCAGTACCTATCCAATGGCATATGCTTCATCGAGAATGAAGCATAAAAAGTCGAAACAGAGGGAGTGAGGAAAATACACTTAAATCACCACAAATCAGCCTTTGGACTTTGTTTAGCTTTTCCTGAATACAGAGGTACAGATTACTTTTGATGGGTGACAGAACACTCTGTCCCCTGTACAAATAGCCCATGTCATTATAGCTAGTTTCAGCATATACTTCAAAATTACAGCTGCCTTTTTAAAATAAATGCTATTAATGAGACTGTTTCACATTTTAAGGGAGAACTGTACTAAACATAATATAAGAGTATGGATAGCTATTAATTATTTAGCTTCTTGAATATTAAGGTGTAAGATCTCATTATTAAATGCTTTGCAAACACACAATATAACTTTATACCATATTCTAGGAAAAGCTGAACTATAAAATATGTCCCTTTATCCTCTTTAATGAATAATATTTTTTAGTGGGGCATATCATTACCAATTAACTCTTGTTGCTAAAATAGTTTTTTACTTTGTAGAGATTCCGACAGATCATTGGATATTTTTGATGAAAAATCTCATCCTCTCACAGTAAGTGTAACTTCTTTATCCTTTGAATGTGTATCATTATGCATATTTTTTAAGGTCTTGATTTGTATTGTATAAGTCATAAAAATGTCTTTGTACCAGGTCACAAGCAAATTGATCTTGAATTGTATATTTATATACAAAACAGGCAGTGTCCTCTGCCTGTGCAGAGCTCCAGTGCAGGCAGTGTCCCCTGGACTTCTGATATCAGCTAGATCATGAACAGAACCCAGCCTCTCTAAATGTTATGAAGCATGTTTGGTTTTCTGTGCTTTGTCTGAATATAAATAAAAAGCAAGCATATGCTTACTCTTGCATATTTTGTATCAGAACTTTCTTGTCTGACTCCTTTATTCCCCTAACACTACTTTAATTAAAAGTCTTTCCTATTTATGTAGAAGGACATGATTAGTAGATATGTGCCTAACCTTTTAAATGACTGTGAACAGGAGAACATAGTATGTGAAGCATCACACAAAGTAGGAGACAGTGAGTCTGGTCTTTAAAAAAGCTGAAAGACAGAATTTTGAAGCAGATATGCTTAATGTTGCTTGCAGTAACAGCTAGGAGCATTCAGCATGTGATTCTAACATGACTGGTCCTGGTACACCTTTTTAGATAATCTTTAAGATGCAAAACCTCATAGTACAGGCAAGCTCAATAGTGGAGCTTGTGCTTTCTATGTCCAGTTTGAGCGCTACTAGCTTAATGACTGTCCTACAAAACCACTTCCTTTGTTTTTCATTTGAAATCAATTTAGCAAAACTCTAGTGGCCTTAGAAATTCAGTTTGCTCTGGGGCTTCCCTGAGTGAATGCAGCTTTATCTCTATCACAGATTTGGCTTGTTAATAAACAGCTTCTAATAAACAATTAAACATTATAAGTTTGTTAAAGTTTCATCCTTAAGCGACCCATTATGCTAGGAATTGTACACTTGAATATATACAACTCTTTCATAGAATCATTTAGGTTGGAAAAGACCCTTGGGATCATCGAGTCCAACCATCAACCCTACTCTACAAAGTTCTCCCCTATACCATATCCTCCAACACCACATCTAAATGACTCTTAAACACGTCCAGGGATGGCGACTCAACCACCTCCCTGGGAAGCCTATTCCAATGTCCGACCACTCTTTCTGTGAAAAATTCTTTCCTAATGTTCAGTCTAAACCTACCCTGTTGGAGCTTGAAGCCATTCCCTCTCGTTCTGTCACTAATTACCTGCGAGAAGAGACCAGCACCAACCCCTCTACAGTGTCCTTTCAAGTAGTTGTAGAGAGTGATGAGGTCTCCCCTCAGCCTCCTCTTCCTCAAACTAAACAGTCCTAGCTCCTTCAACTGCTCGTTATAAGATTGATGCTCCAGGCCCTTCACCAGCTTCGACTCGCTCCAGCACCTTGATATCTCTCTTGTATTGAGGTGCCCAGAACTGGACACAATACTCGAGGTGTGGTCTCACCAGTGCTGAGTACAGGGGGACAATCACCTCCCTACTTCTGCTGGTCACACTATTTCTAATACAAGCCAGGATGCCATTGGCTTTCTTGGCCACCTGGGCACACTGCCAGCTCATATTCAGCCACTTGTCAATTAGAATTGTCAATTTCCTCAATAAAAATAATGAACTTCGGGAGAAGAGCTATATAGAAGACTTCTTGTATGGACTATGGCGCTTCAAGAGAAAAATCTGGTCCAAAACTGTTTTAAGTGCCTGAATCTGTTGTCTCACATTGAAAATTATTTATGTAAGATGAACTCCACTTCATTGTGCAATTTATTTTATTTAGCAAACTGACATTGTTTAATCCTTTCATATGGCTTACCTCCTATTCAAGGAGTATGAAAAGAGGAAAATCACTGCGTCCTTTAGGGAACACTTGAAGGTCTCTTCTATCTTACCACAGTACGTAGGCAGAAATGTAGTAATGGCTGTATGTCATAGTTCTGAGGGGAAAGATACAAATGGCTTGTTAGTTTCTATAGCAATGAGGTATTGGCCTGGTACCAACAGTTGCTTTAAAAAGGTTAACTACCTGGAAGAAATCTCTGAACACCTTGTCCTCTAAAGGTTCAGTCACAAGGAGCGCAAATCTAGGATCTATTGACTCTTGTAGCAGAAGTAAATACTTCAAGTTACCAGTGTCACAGGGCTTTGTCACAAACTGCGGTGTCAGTCCTTTTCTCCTCAGTTCAAGTAAACAAAAATGCACTTCCAGATTTGCTTTTGTATTGCTCATAGAGCAGGAAATACGCAAGGGGGATTCTGCTCATGTTATTCCTTATGTTGTATGCTCACCTTAAAGAGGTAACCTCCACTGGTTAGTGCTGTGTTTGGAGGCTGTGTGGAGAATACAAAGTTAGAGTAGAATAGACTATTTCACTTGGAAGAGACCTACAGTGATCATCTAGTCCAACTGCCTGACCAATTCAGGGCTGACCAAGTTAAAGCATGTTGTTAAGGGCACTGTCCAAATGCCTCTTAAACACTGATAGGCTTGTAGCATTGACCATCTCTCTAGGAAGTGTCTTCCGGTGTTTGACCACCCTCACAGTAAAGAAATGCTTCCTAATGTCCAGTCTAAACCTCCCCTGGTGCAGCTTTGAATCATTTCCACATGTCCTGTCACTGGATACTAAGGAGAAGAGCTGAGCACTTCCCTCTCCACTTCCATTCCTCAGGAGGCTGCAGAGAGCAATGAGGTGGTCCCTCAGCCTCCTCTTCTCCAAACTAGAGAAGCCCAAAGTCCTTAGTTCCTCCTCACAGGACCTTCCTTCCAGGCCTTTCACCAGCTTTGTTGCCTTCCTCTGGATGCATTCAAGGACCTTCACATCCTTCTTGAATTGTGGGGCCCAGAACTGCACACAGACCTCCAGGTGAGGCTGCACCAAGGCTGAATACAGTGTGACAATCACCTCTTTTGACCAGCCGATTAAACTGTGTTTGATGCAGCTTAGGATGTGGTTTGCCCTCTTGGCTGCTAGGGCACACTGCTGACTTGCATTGAGCCTGCAGGTTAACTCACCACTTCATTTTACTTGACACTGCTACCTGGCTATTTTAAACTACAAAACCACGTGAAAATGCTTGCTGCTTTTCTTACCTTATGACTGTTTGTTTAATGTCAAGCAGGTATGCTGTCCTCATCTGTTATCTTAACCGTACTATAGGTCTAACTTGGTCTGTAGATAGAAACCTATTCAGTATCACTCTTGTAGAACCAGTGGGTAAAGTTGGAGCTCTTGAAGTTTCATCCTCCAGAAAGAGTGCTGAATATCAGAATGGCTGGATGGACAGGGCCGATTTCCTAAACACTCGTTTTAGGATTGCTTTTACAGACTGTTTATTTCTAAGTTTTTCACCCCTGTATTTAGAGATAGTTTAGCATGTGTCAAAGTTAAATCTAGCTGTTCATTAGCTTTGTTGTCTTTCTGGAATATCTCAAGAACGGTCCTATGAATATAGCATAAGTTACCATGCAGTTCTATCTGTGACAGAATTATTGACGTGTTCTTCAGCTCTTCCTCGGCTGGAAGGGGAATCTTGTGAAGTCTCTTAATTTTGCCTTCTGAAGAGCCAGTGCTTCCTTGGTGTGTGTATATATCTGTGATTTTTCTTGCAGGGAGAAACCTTTTGGATTTTTTTTTTCTTTTTTTAGTCTGTAAAATGTTCTATGGACAGTCATTAGCACCTGTAATAATGATGGTAGTTTGTTCTCTTTCCCACTAGCCTTACAGATCAAAAAAGTGTTCAAAACAAAGATACTGGCTAAAGCTATTGGTTTTTGCTTGGAATATTCGTAATATTTCAAGGCTGCTTGCTGCTTTCAGTATATGATTTTGTTGTGTCTCTGTGACAGGGAAGAGTTGTATACACTACTACTCAGTGAGAAGAAACAACCACATGTGGCTGTTCTTTAAAGTCAGTATTAAGAAAGACAGATTTTCAGTAATTTAGAGAACTTTCTTTCAGCGGGAAGAAGTTCCAGATGACTACTACAAGCATGACCCTGATCACAAGCACATCTACCGGTTTGTTCGAACGCTTTTCAGTGCTGCACAGCTGACAGCTGAATGTGCAATAGTGACACTGGTAAGAGATGCCTGATGAAACTTGAGCTTTTGGAAGACTTTTTTTCCCCTCCCTTCAATGAGTGAGCTGGGTTAAACTGACATTTAAATAGTTACACTATCTCATGAAACCTTGTTAATAATGAAGATGCTGTACAAGTAAGTTCTTTAGAGAAGGTTTCTAAGTAGTCACAGAAGCGGTTAACTAAAAAGGATCTTACCTTATGCTAATGCTTAATTATTTGTCCAATCAACCATTGTTTGTTTCATAATATATAACTTGCTGAAGAAGCTTGAGAAAGACAGAGCAGTTGGGACATCGTAAACAGTGGGGTATAATAAGACACAAAGACATCTTTTATTTCAGTTGTGTGGAGGGAAGTGAGAGTTTGGAGTTCATGTTAACCAGAACAGTGCAAGTAACATCGCCTAAGAGATGGAGGATCAATACTGTACAGACTCCAGGAGATGAACTTTCTCATTATGATGTCCTTCAGTTGCTACCACCTTTTTGTCAGATTTATTTATTAAACCAAAGAGGCTGTAACTTTTTTCCCCAAGTGATATGCAAGTATTTGAAACTTAAAAACAATAGTAAGAAAAGGATATCATTACAGTTTGTTGTTTGATTTCAGAAAGCAAGATGGATATAAAAAATTGACGATGATACTGATGACCTTATTTATACACACACACACACATGCATATGCATATACATATATGTATATAAAGGGAAAGAAAAAAAAACACAGCCTATATAATTGCTGCAGTATATAGTCTCTTAAACTGCACTTTGTTGCATACTAACCTTCAGTCTTTGTTGTGGCTTCAGTCTGAAGGAGAACAGAAGAGAACTGTCACCAAAAAACAATGTGGCAATTAGGCAGTCTCAGCTTGAAGGACTCTCTTTAATAAGGAAATAAGTAATTTAAAAGGCTAGATAGCTAGAGCTATTGAAACTCTGAAAGTGGTTTGAGGGTTTTGCTTTTCCAAAGCCATGCAAGTGATTTTGACAGAACATAATAGCTAACCCTGGGCAGTCTAGCCAGCTGAACTATTTACAAAAAAAATGGAAATAGAGTTTTTAAAGTGGATTTTACCACTAGATGGCTCTGTTATTATAGGAACAGCTTTAGTCTACTTGAAAGCTACAAGCAAAGAATGGGAAGAAAGTGTGGGGACACCCTAGTAATAAAGATTGATCCTGCCCTTAGACCTGTACAACAGCTTCCTGCACGTACTGTTTTTATTGGAGGTTTCTTTAGGACCTTGGACTTAGTTTAGGGAATAGAACATTAAAACCAATCTATATTCAAATTTGAAAGTGCAAATTACTTAGTATGTGGATCATTACAGGAGTGTGAAATTGAAGAAAACTTTTAAGGAAGGGACTGATTCAGCATCTTTGGGCTGATTTGAGATTACACAGGAGGAATGAGTAAAAGAGCAAGACATATCTTTGGACTTCGGTATCTTTCACTAAGCAGTTGGTGATGTAGATGAAAGCAGAAGATGACACTGTAGGTGAAGGACTGAAGTCTGTTCTTTACAGGATGAAGTAGAAATAGCACTATCACACCTTTCATTGTGGAAAGATGGCAATTAATGCATCTTCTTCCCACAACTAGGGATCACAGTGCAGGCTTTAGCACTTCCTGTTAAGCTACAAGTGCTGAAACTTAAATGTGATGAAAGGGTAGTGTGATGTTGAGTGATTTACTATCCTAGATGGGCCCTAACGAGAACCTGTCACTGACTGCGTGACTTTGACAAAAAGGACTCTAGCAGTGTCTCCCTGAAACAGCAGTGCTCATTGCTCAGAACCGATTCTTCAGTAACTTTATTGTATACCTTGGTGGTCCAGTTTTTGTGTTATAATAAAATGGAACCTGTAGCTCCTGAAAGTTTAGATTATAAAGTGTAAGTAGTAATCACTAATACATATTTTGACACACTTTAACGGTAAAGGGATAAAATAGTTGTATTGGACTGGCATGCTTGCTGCTCAGAACTCAGCTCCAGATCTGAACTACACACGTAAAACTTTTTTTTTTTTTTCTTTTTATAGGTTTACTTGGAAAGGCTCTTAACCTATGCAGAGATTGACATATGCCCTAGTAACTGGAAGAGGATAGTCCTAGGAGCTATTCTGCTAGCTTCTAAAGTCTGGGATGATCAGGCTGTGTGGAATGTGGATTATTGCCAAATATTGAAGGACATTACTGTTGAGGACATGTAAGTTGCAAGGTTTGGCTAATCTGCAGCGGTGGGTGTTTTGGATGGCTTATGGGTTTGGGTGGGCTTGGTTTTTTTTAATGGCAATTTTTGTGATCATACTGGAAAAAAAAGTCTGTCTCTGGTGCTATATTATGTACATGATGTATATCTGATGTTCAGCCTCATTCCCTTTTTTAGCCTAGGAAACTTTGGATAACCCTACTTTGAGACAAATCTGTATTAATATTGTTAGGGACTTGGATGAGTAACTTAGAAGTTAGTTTTCTTTACTTTCTTACCTCAGTCATGAACCATGGTTGCTTGTTTCCACAGATTTTTTATTTCTTTTTTAATTGGTGTACCTGTAAAGCGCCTAATTTATAGCCTTATCAAAAGTCTTTTGGGGAGGAAAAAAAGGTTAACTAAACTTGTTCCCTGCCTTGTCTGGTTTAGAATTTGAAAAATTGCAAGGTGAGCCATAACTTGTGACTTAGGTGTCTGCTGTTGTATCCAGCTAAGGCCTAAATGTCTCATGACATTCTCATTAGTGAATTCGTAGCCACTGCTGCTGGCAGACAGATGTCACTTGTGTTGGCATCTGTGGTTTCCATGTGTTACATCCAGCTATTGCTACAGCTCCTCTTCTTCGGGTGAGTTCTTAGACTTGCCTACAGTGCTGAGAATAAAATCATCTATCTCACTACTACTTGTTTATGTAAGGCGGTTCCTTGTATATATTCTTCTCTTGGATGTAGATTTCAGTTTTTCAGAAATTTTGAATTAGCTGTCTTTTCTTGGTGCGCTCAGCTCTAAGTCCTACAATTTCTGCAGTTTCAGAGGATGTTCCTCCTTGTGACTCCAGGCACATACTATGGGCCGGAAGCGTGTTTATGTGAAGTGGATTTGGCCCATTAGATTTTTTTGTTAAATTCCTTATCACGAAGTTCTGTCTTCGAGAGCCTTGAGATGTCAACCTTATTGTTTTAATTCCATTTGCCAGCTTGTTTCCCTATTTTCCTTATTACCACAGTGCTAGAAGGCTAGCTTAATATCAGGCTTTCTGGCCTTAATAAAGTTCATGACATGATTTCTGTGCGTTTGAGTTTTATCACACTGCTGTGCTGTTATTGAGCGTGTGTCCAGGCCTGTGTAGTAACAGTCAATTCTAGTACAGGAGCAGACTGAGGTGGTGGAGGTTTGCACACAGCACCGGGAGGCTACCTCTATGAGACAGTCTGTTCTTGCCACAGACTCTCTTCCCTGGATTCAGCCTAAAGCCAATGTTTAAAGTACAGTAAGTAATTATTTATCTGCGACTCTTTAGGAGGAGTAATATCCTGTTTTCTTCCTCTTAGGTGGGGGGCAGCATTTCTAAAATGGGGGAGTTATCTGCACCAAAACACTTTTTGTTATTCAAGTTATTTCACCTTGCAAACAGCGACAACAAACACAGTACCTTGTTTTATACATACCCCTTGCCTGGGAGTTCTTTCTCTCCAAATGCAGAGCTGTGCTAGCCCTGCTTTCAGGAAGGCATAATTAGTGATTTTATACAATATACATCTTCACTCAGCCTGGCTCAGAGTGCTCATCTATCTGAGGAACATACTTGAAGCGCTGCCGCAAATAACTCTGAGATGGCTGAAGTGGGGTCAGCGATGCTAGGAGTACTGGAGTATACATCTTGCTCTTTTTGATGTCTCTTCTTCTAGCCCTATTTGGGACAAATCAAATTGATAGCACTGAAAATATCTGTAACAAGCAGGATGTTTATTTGCTATTGCCAATGCTGGGTCTCCTGAAATTGTCAGTACTTATATTTTCAAAGCAGTGATGGTGGTAAGGAAAATAGACTGAATTTAGGCTTTTTTTTTTCTTTTTCCTCCAATTTGAAGATGGGATTTTTGGAATCCCATCTCATTTGAAATGACTTAGACCTTTAAATTTAGGTACGGACAGAAACTGTACAACCCCTTTCTGACAGTGGCCAGGGGTGTCCCATCTCGGGCCCTGCACTGCTGCAGCTTGGCAGGCTTCATTGCTCCTGAGTTGGATAACATCACCATAATTGAGAGTGTAGAAAACTGCTTAAAATACTCAGCAAAACTGAGTTTTAAGTTTATAAGTCTACTTTCAATTAATAGTTGGTACTATAGTTAATTGTCAGCTTTAGTTGTTCCAATGTGTTTTTTTAACTAGTCACTTGATGGTGAGTATCAGGCATTCTGAATATGAGCATTACTGAGAGAAAACAATTGGCAAAGGATTTCAGGCATGGTTGCCTTTGAACGTTGGAGATGGCTGGTGATGCTGCCAAAAAATCCATCCAAAACCCCAGCAGCTCCCCAGCTAAAGATTTTTTGGCAGGACTTTACCAGGTATTGCTCCTGGAGTGGACCATTCCTGTGCAGTAAAGGCCTGTCTACAAGGACTGGTGGCAAGCTTTGTTTGTCAACTTTTTGTGAATTTTCCTTTTGGCTCTGCATATCTAGAGTAACCTGATGGATACTCTTGTTGAGACACTGCAAGCCAAGTATGGGATTTTCACCACTCTGAAACTGGGCAAAAGGGTTTATATCTGTTTTAATTCACCCAATTTGCAAAGCAGTGTGTGTGCATGTGTATGTGTACAAGCCAAACACCTCTTCCGAAGGTGTACCTTGTCGCCACCAAACACTTTCTCCTTACTGCTTAAAGACACTCATTTGGCAGCTGCACCTCGCAACTCTGTTAGCAGTGTGAGCTGTGTGGCTCTCGCAGAAACTGCTTGTGAGTTAAAGTTAGTTAAAGGATGCATGATCCAGATGACTAGCAGATGACTAGCAGATGAGTTCATTTGCCTTAGCCTCTTCCTACTCAACATAGGTTAAGTGTTCATCTTACTTTTTCTATCGCAAGAACTTTCTTATTTGACCAAGGCGAGGTGGATTTTTTATTGAAAGGGTGTCTTCTTTTGGTTCTTTGGGGCATGTATTGCTTTACTTATTTTTAACAGGGAAAAAAATCAAAGGAAATTATATTGATATTTGGAAGTCATCCTTTGTCAAAACTTGCTTGCTTTGATGAGAGTGAATCCATAAATTAACTGTGCAGCTGCTACTCTTGCTATGATTGCTTGTAAGGGGACACATGCTGTTCATTCTTTTGGCTACATATATTTGTAAATAAGGCACAGAAAACACATTGGCATTATCCTTTCCCAGATTTAAACCACTGTTAATAGACTTGTTAATCCAATGAAGAATTGTATTTTTACACAATTAAAATGTATTAGCGTAGTGAGTACAAAAGGGGCAGTGAAGAGCATTTATTCACAGGGTAAATCAAGCTCTGATCAGCTGATCATCAAAACATTATCTGATTTCCATTTCTATAGGCTTATGACCATATGAACAGGAAATTAATTTTGGCACTAGGTTCAATGATACTCAAGTCCACTATGCTAGAAACAAGCACAAAGCTGCTATTCATATTGAGACCTGCCATCCAATACAGGACACAACCTGGATGATTCTTTTATTTCCCTCCCTCTGATAGGTAAAACATCCATTTTAAAAGCTCCCAAAAAGCTTTTGGGATCAGCCTTGGCACTGAATTTGTGCAACTTATCTTCTGCTGTATTCACAGTTGGCCCATGCAGTTGCTAAATTCTGTTGAGACAGGTCTGCTGCCAGTAGGAGCAATTGTTAAGTTAGTGTTGAACTGAATTGCTTGGTTTGGGTACCACCAATTTCTTTTAGGTTAATTTGTAAAACATAGTTTTTCCTCTGTAGAACATCTTTGCTTTAGCTAACCACGGTACAGTAGCTGAAGCAGCCTTTTTCACGTCATGGCTCTCTCCCTACTTTCCTCCAAATATTCTGCCCAGTGAAAATAGACGAGTGAGTAAAAACTGGACAGTGCCCTTTGACATAGTACTTTGTTATCCTGCCTAATGCTATTGAGGAGAAAATTCCTTCTCCCACCTAATGCTGCTTATTTATTTATTTATTGGAGATGAATCCATGTTGCTTCAAGAGGCTTTTTTCTGTGAGATAATAGCAGCAGCTCTTCATAGATCCATTTGTTGCCGTGGTGATCTGCCTACTCCTTTTGTTAGTCCGCCTCTACTTCAATAAACCCCCTTCCTGTTATCAGCCTGGTGAAAATGTCTGCAAGTTCTTCAGAGCTAATAAACAGCATACATCATTCCTTTCATCTGATCACTATAGTGTGGGGCCGTACGAGAGTGAGAATGGCGCATGAATTGTACAGCTGCACTAATGGAACTCCAAAGAATGAACCTCCCCGGTCAGCCGAGTGAGTGCACGACAGGGCACTACCTTTCTCTCCAAGCCGGAGGTGCCAGGACTCAAAAGCTGCACCTTGTTTTGAGCACTAGTGAATGACCTGTCTCTTGAAACTAATAATGCAGAGCTCTCGATGACTATTTCAAAGTTGCTGGTTTTAAAAACAAGCTTGAGGTCTCTTCAGTGTTTTCAGCCAGCTAAAACAATCTCTTTTTCTTTTGTCTTCTGTCCCTTACACCTCCTAGGAACGAGATGGAAAGGCACTTCTTGGAGCTACTGCAGTTTAATATCAATGTTCCTGCCAGTGTTTACGCCAAATACTACTTCGATCTTCGCTCCCTAGCAGATGACAATAACCTGAGCTTTCTGCTGGAGCCTCTCAGTAAAGAGAGAGCACAGAAACTGGAGGTAATGGTCTGAGATTGGCTGAGCAGGGGACTGTCTGTATGTGTAGTAAGAGCATCTGTTGCTAATCATGTTAAGTGGCAGTTAGAAAAACTAAAAAGCTTTTAGATTAGTGTATTACAGGCTAATTTAACCCCTTTATAAACTACCGTTAGTGCTTCTAAAACCATGCCTAGGCTAAGCTAGTATTCTGAGGAAAGGAAGGGACAGGGATTATGGAAGTCTAGCAGATTGCAAAATAAAATGGATGTTATTTTGGGAACCGTAGCTCAGCTAGGCTACTTAAGATTGAAAGGATTAGTGTCATATGTAATGGATTGTCTGTCCTTCCCTGGTCACAGTCTGTCTTCCAAGCACCTAGAGACAGTCACACTCAGACCTTTTTAAATACTACCAGCTGAAGGTTTCCCACTGCATCCCACTGCACAGCTGCTTTTAGATTTAGAGGCAGCACTCTTACTGCTCTCATGGTTTAATAAATCATTTGTCTGGGGACAGCTGCAGAAATAATATGTTTCTTTTCACAACATCTAGAACCTCACCTTTCCAAAGAAATGATGCTTTAAGATAAACTTTTGGAATAGCTGCTTCTTAGGAGTCCTTCAGAATGTCCAGAGGAGTGTAAATACAGATTACTGGTCCTTTCTTCTTGATGGGAAAGGCTGCCTTTCTGTGAGTCCCTGCAGCCGCCTTTGGTATGAAAGCTCATTTTAAAACTTGAACTTTTGCAGAGTCAGTTATCTTAGTTGTTGGAGATATGTAAGACATTTTGAAAATATCTGAATTACCTGGGTTCCCCGGCAAAATGTCTTGTTCTTTCATCTGTCCGGGTTTAATTGATGACTCTGCATGTTGTTTTGTTGACCTTTCAACAAAGACATTACTGCAGCCCCTGTGTACACTGATACCATAGCCCCTTTCAAAGAGGGGTGTGCTATGGTATTCTTGACTTACATTGTTCTATTGTCCACCCCCCATAATTCTGCCAAGTGCCAGGTTTTTTTTATTTTGCCCCAGAAGTGGCTGAACTTTGGGAATAAGTGTGATCCCTCCGGGTCCTTTAGAATGATAGGTATGATATGCCTACAAATTCACGTATTTAAAGTTAAGCAGTGCAACTCTTCTGTTTTGTCTCACCCTTGTTACTTGTACTTTAAGCTAACACTGTCACTAATTGTAAATGTGGTTGTAAGACAGTTCATATTCCACATGAAATTGTTTACTGAACTGCTCAGTGCTCAGGCATAAGTGGATGATTTATAGATTGTGAGCCTGTTTTGTTTCTTCTTTGCTAGCATTTAGGGGGTTGCTATTTAAAACCAGGGTAATTTTCAGTATAGTATGTGGTTTGCCATAATGCATTTACTAATGCATATATATAGGACATTTTGATTTGAAGTTCTAAAACGTGATAAATATTTAAACCATTTGCTAAAATTTTTAATTCTACCTTTCAGTTAGAAGCACACGAGCAGCTGATAGGAGCCTGTGTGAAGCAGTGAATTAGTATTCCAGAGATTGAAAACTGATTTACACCATATGGGCGACTGGGGCTAAATATGTCAACACAGGTTGCTTTATGATTGATGTGCTAGCATTAAAACAGGATGGAGAGTCTGTCTGGTCTTGCACCGGGAGCTCATGCAGGCAGTGTCTCAAAGAATGCCACTCTTGAGCCAAATGTATGCCTCCAGAAGGTCAGCAGAAATAAATGTAAATAATTATTTTAAAATACACTTAAAAGTTTATTCGTGCTCAGAGTGCTTTTCACCTTTTGAACTTCCAGAACACTAGGCTGTGCTGAATGGGTGCTGCCTTAAAGGGAAGGTGTAGGCTTGTAGCTGATCGCAGGACTCTGAAAGATCATCTGGTGATAGGTGGTAAATTATTAATGGAAGTGAATGTTCAGGACTGAAATTCAGCCTTTTATAACCAGTATCCTTATTTATTTGCACTGATAATGCCTGAAGGCTCCAATCAGAAATAGGCCTTGCAGGGGAGGACACACAGTGTTTTCTGGACAATCGTGTGTTATTAGGATTTAAATAATTAGGCTTGTTACTAGAATAGCTGCACCAGAATAAAGGCTGCTTGACTAGCTAGATAAGGAGAGCAGAGGCAAGCCAATAAATGGGTGGAAAAGCAGTTAAATACTGTTTGTCCACATGTGCTGATATTTAATAGATCTATTAAAGTGCCATGGCAATTGCCATGCCATCAAGCACTGGACTGCCTTCCCTTCTCAGTCCTCTTCAGGAACCTGATCATGTGAGTGATCCCAGAAAGAGCGTGTTGGGGGAGAGGGTGTAAAGAAGGTAAAGGCAAAAGGGACGTCCTAGTAGAACTTCACTTCCTAGGCTCATCTGCACCCAACAGAAACCTTTTCAGTTTGAACCTTTTCTCTTATAGAAATGTCTGTGTGCGGTTTTTTGTACTGTAAAAAAATTTTGTGCTGCTGCACGTACCAGACCTAGCTACTGGGTGCAATTTTGAACATAACTTCTACAAACCTGTAAGTCTGAAATGGATCCAAGTTTTCCATTGGACAGTGAGACTGGAAAAATAATGAAGATAGCGTTCTTGTTAGCATGGGGACAGACCCCTTTGTTTTCTCACCAAAGTAGTTCTTGTTTACTGTCATTCTAGGTAAAAAAGCTCGTAGCGTCACTGCTACAGAGTGCCTGTTCTGTTGATATTACACTTGCAAAAGCTTCCTTGAAATGTTCAGACTTTTCTAATGCGTGCTTCTCATTTTGTATCTGAACGTGATATCCAGGCTATCTCCCGGCTGTGTGAAGACAAATACAAAGACTTGTCAAAAGCTGCTATGAGACGATCTTTCAGTGCTGATAACTTAGTTGGTATCCGCCGTTCTAATGCCATCCTCTCCTGAGGAGAGAGAAAGGTGCAGCACCATGAACCAGCATCCATATGAATTGGAGGAATACCACCACTCCATGCACACAAGCCAGCGGTGATGGTGTCTTCCAGCAAGAGGAGGAGAGGAGGGTAAACTAGCCAAGGGAGCCCAGAGCTTGAGGAGCATTCTTGGTGCAAGAGACAAGACCTTTGTCAAATCAACTCTCTCCTTCTTCTAATGTATCCAGAGGTGCAAAAACAAACTTCTCTCCTTCTCTCCCCCACAGATGTTTGCTTACTATGTAGGCCTATAGCTGTGAACTCCTGAGGTTTTTAATAATAAGTAGTTTTAAATTTTAGAATTTAAACACTAACCACATGACTATAGTTACAATGTTCTTCCCTCCTCTTCCCTGTCATCCAGAGTCTCGCTGCATTTGTATTTCAGGTCAATGCAGTGTTAACAAAAACAAAAACAAAACATGGGACTCTTAAAGTATAAAGCCACTCTGGAGCTGAAAACAGTAGCATAGACATGTGTTGACAGCTTTTCCCTGGTTTGGCTACTAAAAGCTGCTATTATTGGTGATCTGTTCGTAAGCAAGAAGCTGCCCAGCAGGAAGGAATTCCAACTCTGCACCCACAACTTCACTCCAGTAGAGATTGTCAAAAGACTTTGAATGTTTTGACTGGGGGCAGAGATATGGTTTTATGTATTGTTAAAATGTATAGGGTCCATGCTGCATTTCTTGTGAATTATGGTGCTTCTCTCATTTTCTAATACTTATATTGCTCTGGAAGAGACGCAATCTGTATATTTTTCTGAGGCATTGAATGAGAAAGTTGGTGTGGAAACATCATCACCATCCCAAACAGTGTAGCAATCCAGTGGTGAATGGCGTGTGTGCAGCACTGCTTCTCTGAGTTCTACTGCAGATCTCTTGTGCTATATACAGTGGAGTTCCTAAAGCTGATATTGTGCATCCATCTGGCTCTCCTTGGGTTTTTGTTTCCTGGGAGGGATTTACATTCATAATGAGACAGTAATGAGTTTGAGAATCCTGGACTACCTGACAAGGTAGATTGAAAAATATTGTGTTCAATTGAGAATTATCAAAAAGCTTTCTAAAAAACCCATTTTTTTAATTTCACTTTTTTTTTTTTTTCTGCCAAGTGAATTTTATCTTGTGCAACTGCTGTAGAGGCTTGGGTTTTGCTCTTTCTGAGACTTTGGAATGGAGCTTATTTTCAGGCTCTGAAACTGAACTCTAAACAGGATAAGTATTATTAGACTCTTCCTGTTACAAGTCTTTGTAGTATCTTCCCTTCTTGGATCCAAATAGATTCTAGGCGGTTTGTCCTAGGAGCAGATCTCCCTCCGAATGGCACGGGTTTTGTGCACTTCCTCTTCCAGCCAAGGTCCAGAAGCTTACACTGAACAGCAAGTCCATATGCCTTTGCGAGTGGGGCTGCCTGAGTGTAATCATCGGTTTGGCTGCACTCAGCTGTTAAAATGATGCATATAGCCTTTTGCGGTATGCAAATGTGGCAGCCCCTGGCTCCCAAATCCATGGAACTTGGCACTTCAGGTATTGATCACAATTCAATTTTGAAAATAACGCTACATCTTCAGGTGGTTTTCCTTTCTCATGTTTGTATTAAAAGAAAAGCTAATAAACTCTATTTTAATTAAAATTAAAGGTGAATTGTGTGTTCTGTACAGCTATCTGATATCATTCCCCCTCACAAGTATTCGGTGCTGTGCAGCTTCTCTCAAGTATGAAAAAAGAAACCAAAAAGAAAGAAAGGAAAAAAAACCAGCGATGTGCATTAATCCATTCCCCCTTCATTGTATCAGAGTGACCTGAGAATGTCTGTGCAGCCGGCAGCAGAGGTCATCCAGCAGCTGTGATGCCCGGGACGCCTGCTTCGGCTGAAGGCCTGGTAGAGTCTTGTGTAGCTGCTTGGCTATTCCCATATGTCCTTTGGATTTAGAATTTGACTCGGGCCGGTCAAATAAACACTCACTGACAGCTTCTTTGCACTTAAATGGCCTTTAAGTAGGGCCAGTCTTTCTGGAGATGATTTGATGTTTTTTAAGTCCTCCCTTGAGGATCATTAAATTGGAAGCTACAGGTGACCAACTCCTGGATTGACTTGTGACCTGATTGCTAAAGAGCTTTCCTTTCCTTAAGGCTCCCAGGTGCCTTCAACTTTGTGGGATGGGTCTGGATGCACTTTGCTGTGTGCTGGCACATGGCCTCTGCCAATGCAGCCGTTCAGCTGGGAGGGCTCAGCAGAAACCCAGCAGTCATTCACCTTTTTTGCTAAGTGCGATGGAGGCTCTTCCTGCTGGTCTGGGTGGCAGGTGAAGGACAACTGAGGCAGAGGGCTGCTTCTGCCATACATTCTGCAGGAGACAGCCGCTCCAGACTTAATTTTGCCTTAAACCTTAACTGGCTTTAGGTTTACTGTAGCATAGCCCAGAGCACATTGTCAATAGGATTTCTATCTGCTCAGTTGATGCTGAATGGGGCTCAATGACAACTCAGCCTCATAAGAGAGGAAAAATAACAATTCCATTTAGCATTTAACATTCTGGTCCCCCAACAGAGTTAGACCCTGGAAAACACAGCTAGTGGATTGCTTAGATAAACAATAAAAAAGTAAAGCATACATCATCCCTTTTGAAGGGATGAGCAGTGATAGCGTTTCAGAAGGAATTACATTTGGGTGGTTCTGATGGAAGATGAACAGGGGGTGGGGGATGTGCCCTGTAACTTTCACTATTCTTTATATTTTGGCAGCACTTTTCTTAAAAAGGCAAAAGAAAAATTCTAATCCTAGACTACTGGAATTGCAGAGATGGTTACCTGTCGCTGCTCCCAGGGAAGAGAACCAGCTACAGGATCAAGGTACCTTGTTTCTCTTAACCCAACAGCTGAATAATATTTAATCTGTGTTGAGGTGGCCTCTGCCTGCATTCACGTCAGGGCAGCGCTGCCCATCTGGCAGCCAGTACTGTTTGCAGAGACAACAGTTATGGTATGGCCCGGCAAGAATAACGTGAGCCCCAACGGGAGCGGTGTCTTAGCGGGGGCGGGAAGTCAGGGATGTGTTTGCGGGCTACGTGATGCCCTTGGGCTTCAGCAGCCCTTCCCCTCTGTGTACGGGGACTGTATTTTGTTTCTAAGGGAATTTTATGAGCACTACTTCAGTGTGGGTTGGGCAGTTAAGAGGACAGGCACTTCAGGGGTGGAATAAATGTCAAGACCATCGCTTCTGGGTAAGAGTATAGGCATCAAGCATAGCCTGAGCAAGCAGAAGAGGAGGACAGGAGAGCAATTGAGGCAAGAGCTCGCCCAGCGGGTTGGCAGGCGTGCGTGGGGCAGGGTGAGCTGCCCTGTTCGGAGCTGAGCACTTGGGCTGCTCCCCCCAGTCCTGCGCTGGTGTTTCCCACAGCACAACAGCACAGCACTGTTACGTAGGACTGACGGTCCATAACCTTATCTGGGAAAACAGCACTTGCACCAAGTAAGTTGTTTGACAATATACAGTGAAATGCAAGGTGCTGCTAAAGTAACTGGAGGGTGTTTACGAATGCAAGCCCTCCCTGCCCTCCCGCCGGCTTCTGTCAACTGATTAGCTTGGGACAGAGCATTTAATTGGCTGAACATAGGCCTGTTTGTCATAGGATTAGAAAAGTCTCAGGCTGCCTTGGTGAATAAGGGTTGTTGTTTGTGGTTGGGGTTTTTTTTTAGGTGAAACAACCACTTTGGCTTCTGCTCTGTGATATTAAAACCTGTTTGAGAAGCCACGGGTCCTGTGCTGTCAGACACTCATTCCCCATGCCACCCAGCCTGAAACTGCACTGTTCAGCCCCCTCGGGAAGCCAGTGACCTCCTCAAGGGTGGCCTAAGCTGACCAAATGGGACAGGGCAAGCATGGGAGTGACACAGCAGTGCGACAGGCTGGACTGTGCGTGACCATGCGTGTCCTCACGGGAACAGGATCCTGCAGGTGCTTCACAACAGCTGCCTGCAGTAATGGCCCTTCGCTTGCTCCAAAACAGTGGCTCGAGGTAGGTGGTGGGGTGGCAGCTCTGCCAAACTCCTACTTACTGAGGTGCTGAGGACACGGCGCCTTCCTGGCAGGTAAGGATGACAACAAGGCTGCCAGCAAGGTGCCGGAGTTACTTCCAGGGGCAGGCAGCAAGTGTCTGCAGAGCCTCAGCAAGACCCTCATACTGAGATGGTGCGTGTCCCCTCCACACCCCAAAACAGTTGTCCCTGATAGTGCGCTTTGCCTGTACTTGAACATGGCGGGGCAGATCAGTGAGGAATCGGGTGAGTCATTCTCTACGGCTCACAGTTTATCCCTGGGTACTGGAATGCTGCTTCCAGGTAAGAGATCCTATCTAGTGGGACCTGGTGTGTGCCTACACACCTAACTAGATAGCACAGTCCTGCACCATTAGTCACTAGGGAGCCAGCCTTAACCCCTTGCTGTCCTTGCTGAAGCGCTTCTCCCAGCACCATGGAGCACACAGCAGATGGCAACAGGGACACTCCAATGGGCGTGCAGCGTGCCGCTCGGCCGAGAGCTATCATCTGCTTGGCCTGACAAGTACCAAAGGGCACCTCTTCAGGGCCTGATCTCAGGGCAGGGCGAGGGACTGATACTGTACAAACTGCAGAACGCCAATAAAATTTGATAGTTAACCCTCCTCTACCAGCCAGGCGTGACCTTGGCCTGGCAAGGAAACGTGCTGCCGGCGAGGTCACGGCCACCAGCCAGGGCGGCAGCCCCTGAGGATTAAACCCAGACCAGTGCAGAACCGGGCTGCTGCACCCAGGCTGGGATGCCGTGGTGGCCCAGGGCCCACCAGCGGTGAGGGCACGGGTGCATGACATCCCTATGCCCGGGACAGCGCTGCGTGCGTTTGGGCACACAGGACATGCTGTTCCTGTGTGGTTGCCTCACCAGACCCCCATGATCCCTAGTGATAAGAGCCCAGCACAACCTTCCAGCACATGCCTCCCTGCCCCCCATTAAGTTTTTACGGTAATTAATATTGTATCAATCAGAAGCAAAGAAAACAACACACACTTCTTTTTTTTTGTCCTCATAAATAACTAATTTCAATACTTCTCTTTGAATAAAATTTCTTCACCTTTTTCACAAAATATAGTACAGTTATTTAAACAACATTTAACAGCATCAGTAACGGAAGAGGCAAAAAAAACATCATGTAAATTGGCTACAGCATACAGGGCACACGGCAACGGCTCCTTTCCCCCGCCTGCCACTTGTTGCTGAGAAGCCAGGCTCAGACACAAGTTGATTGTATTAACCTACTGTTAGATCAAAGCTGAAAATGCTCTTGCATTTTTCAATAGGCAACAGTTTCTAGCTGATCTTGGATTTCTTTTTTTTTTTTAAAAAAACAAAACAAAACAACTTTACACATCCAGTTGCACTTTGAAAAAAAAAAAAACAACAACAAACCACCACCTTTGACATGGTTTTGTTCATTGTATTGCATGATGTGTGTTTAGCTGTATCTACAAAAGGCACTATAGAAAGAGAGGAGCCCGGCGAGGTGTGGATTGGAGCAGGTTGGAATCATTTAATGCCCTGGGTTACAACAGGAGACTACCCACAGTGTCTCTGCGCCTGGCCTGCCTCGCTGCTGAGAACACACCTGTCCCAAATCCCTATCAAAAGTCACTACGGCTTCTCTATGTACAAACCAGGCTATAATACAACTATTTACAGTTTGTAACACAACATGCTGCAATTCTGTCCACGATGGAGGACTGCAACACGCCGCAGGGAGCAAGCCCCCTGTCGCAAGAGTGCTGATGTGTGTGGCTGAGTGGTCCCTGCCGAGCCCCGAGCCCTCCATCCCTGCACCGCCGGCTCGTCCGGCCAGAACACCCCAGAGACACTCGTGCGGTACCTTGGCAGTGCCTTTATCAGTAGATGTGCCACTCGAGCGTCCTCTCCTTGCTTCCCAGGCTTTGGTTTTAAAACGAGGTGGAAACCTTCTTGACTGAAGTAGTCCAAGGGCTTTGAGAGCAGCCTTGGATCCTTGCAGTCCGGCGGGAGCAAAGCCAGCAGTTGTTCTCCAGTGCTCGAGTAGCCGGGTCACGGTGCCACGCTTGAAGGAAGGCAAAAAGGACTCGAGTAACGGCTGGCTGGTTACATACGTGATAACCACTTAGGGCAGGAGAAAAAAAAAACAAAACAAAAAAACAAAAACCCCAAAATGGGTACTTTCACAAGCAGGCTGAAGCCAGAGGCAGCCACCTCTCACCAGCTGTGCCCCATCCCATGCAGCAGTCGGAGCCCCTCGCCCTGGCTGCGGCCAGTGAAGCTACCAACAGGTTCCCCCCACCATCACTCTACTCATTGGAACCCAGCTGTCACCACCACTTAACGCCAGGCACCGGTTCTGTCAGTGCTCTGTTGCTGCCTGACCTGGGGAAGTGAAAAAGGCTTGGGAAGCTGGAGGAAAGGGAGTGCAAGCGCTCTGCTGTTTTCCTGCATTAACTGCTCACTCTTGAACCCGGCACTGTCTCCGACACAGGTGCAGCCTTGAAAAAAGCAGCAAGAAGTGCTGAAGCCGGCCGGCTCAGAAACACACACACCTCCCCATGCACACACTACCCACTGCTGCAGCAACCCAACTACCCTTTTAGGGCTGGTTGTGCCACGCTCAGCCGCTGCATCATGTGCCACAGCTGGCAGGGACACCCGCCTCACCCCAGGTAACCCACTCGGAGCAGCATTGACCCCTTCCCAGAGCACTTGGCAGCCCAGGAAAAGGCTGCTCTCGGTGCCAGGGCCAGCAGTGCCCCGGGCTCCTGGCGAAGCCCATGCTGGGACGGCAGCCTTGTCACCCACGCAGTCCCTCAGCTCTCCGGGGGCCTCTCACTGGCCCCAGCCCCTGCCCGGCCCCAAGCCCCCTGCCCGGGGAGAGCTTGGGGCACGCTTGCCCAGGGGAGAAGGGACCCCTGGGGTTGCCAGGTCCCCGCCTGCACTGCAGACAGCTGGGACCCCGTCCCTGCCCACCTCGGGGTCTGGGTGGCAGTTCCTCTCCTCAGCCCCCTCCTCCTGCACCGCCACCACCCACAAAGCCCCCAGCCTGTGCGAGTCCCTCCCTCCTGCTCAGTGTGCTGCTGCCCGAGCAGGGCCAGCGGCAGCGTCTGCCCCCCGGGACCCCCAGCCCCCTCCTCTGCAACACACAACTCTGCCCGAGCACTCCAGGGGCACTGGGGGTACCGTCCCTCTCTGCCCAGGGAGCCCAGGCACAGCACAGCAGGGAGGCAGTCCCCCCATGCCAGCTCTCCCTGGCCCCCTCCCAGCCCCCTGGGCTCTGGCAAGCAGCTCGGTGCCAGTGCCTGTGCATCACTGGGGGTCAGGGATCACCACCCGCCCTGCCTGCTGCAGCTCTCCCCTTCACCCCAGCATCACCAAGACCTTCCCAGGAGCTCATTGTGGGACACAAATCAGTGCTCAAAGGTTACCTGCTACCTGACCGGCCCGCAGCCAGCAGCACCCCAGGACCCCAAACAGAGCATGGAACCCCAAATGAGACATGCACGGCCACGCCAAGATCCCGGTCTCCCTGTCCGTCTGCCCCCACGTCACTGGCAGCACCTCTTCCTGCCCTGCCTGGGGCTGCATCTGCTCCATGCCCCATGGGCGCACATGCCTGGTCCCGGGCAGCACTGCCATGATGGGGCTGAGGATGCCAGAGGTGGCCTGGCTGCCACCCCCTCCTTCAGTGGCCCGGGGTCTTTGCAACCCTCTCCTCCCTGTGGCTGGGGTCACCGAGGCTCCCTCCGGTCACACGTGGGACAGTGGGACCTGCTTGTGGTAGGAGGCCATGCTGGGCAGCACCGTCCTGCCCGCCAGCGCCGGGCTGGCCTCGCCGTACACGGAGGCGCCCGCCGGCTTCCTGGCCTGGCAGCAGCGAGCTGTGAAGCGCCTCCAGGACTCGAGTGTCTTGCCAGACCAGATCCAGACGCCAGAGGTGATGCCCACCACAAGGCACATGAAGTACTTGAGCATGAAGACGGCATAGTCGGGCTTAGGGCGGTGGGAATCCCCCGGGCAGGAGCAGTTCTGTGCCCGCTCCCACGCCTCCCGGTTGTGCTGCTCGTAGATGTAGCAGGCAATGACGATGGTGGCAGGTACGGTGTAGAGCACAGTGAAGATGCCAATGCGGATCATCAGCTTCTCCAGCTTGTCAGTCTTGGTGCCGCCCTGCTTGATCACACTGCGGATACGAAAGAGCGAGACGAAGCCGGCCAGCAGGAAGAGGCTGCCGGTGAAGAGATAAACCACCAGCGGTGCCAGCACGAAGCCCCGCAGGTTCTCCAGGCTCTGGTTGCCCACATAGCAAACCCCAGCCACCGGGTCACCGTCCACAGAGCTGAGTGCCAGTACAGCGATGGATTTGGCACTGGGGATGAGCCAGGCGGCCAGGTGGAAGTACTGTGCGTAGCTAGCGATGGCCTCGTTGCCCCACTTCATGCCGGCTGCCAGGAACCAGGTGAGGGACAGGATGACCCACCAGATAGAGCTGGCCATGCCGAAGAAGTAGAGGAGAAGGAAAACCACGGTGCAGAGGGCAGGACCCGTGGTCTCATAGTGGATGTGGTGGTGCTCCGGGTTGCAAGCCACGTTGGCATGCCCTGCCACCAGCCGCACGATGTAGCCCACAGAGACGAAGAGGTAGCAAGCAGAGAGGAAGATGATGGGGCGCTCGGGGTACTTGAAGCGTTCCATGTCAATGAGGAAGGTGGCCACAGTGGTGGAGGTGGAGAGAAAGCAGAGGATGGACCAGAGGCCGATCCAGAAGGTGGCGAAGGTCTTCTCATCCTGGGTGAAGTAGGGCTGGTAGCAGGGGATGGCGCAGTTGGGTACTTGCCCGGTCCTGATGCGGTTGTAGAGCGGATGGGACTCCTTGGAGATGGGGATCAGGGGCGCTTTGCACTTGCAAGTCCGGCCGCAGTCCAGCCCCGAGGAGCGCTGCCCGCCCAGCGGCGTCAGGTTTTTGGCCGCGTCCTTGGCCGGGCGCGTGGGCTTCCCGAAGAAAGGCGGCAGGGTGGTGGCTTCCGTGTGGTTGTAGCCCATGCAGAGCACCTCGGTGTCCCCCAGCACCGGCAGGCTGTCGCAGCTCATCCTCTCGGGCCAGGCGAAGCCGTACTGCTGCATGATGGGCGAGCAGCCGGCCTTGGCCCGCTCGCAGACGGAGCGGCAGGGGGGCAGCGGCTTGGTGTAGTCGGGCAGGCAGATGGGGGTGTACATGCTGCAGAGGAAGAAGCGCAGGTCCGGGGAGCACTGGATCTCCACCAGCGGCCAGAACTGGTGCACCTCCAGCCCGGCCTCGTCCTGCGTGTCGTGGTTGAACTGGTTGGGCATGTAGGTGAGGTTGTAGCCGATGCCCTTGCACATCGGCACCGTGATCTCCTGGCACACCAGCGCCTTGGAGGCGGC